>JAADXN010000947.1:0-12940 GCA_023337875.1 Pythium apleroticum | reverse complement strand
CCACGGGAATGCCACAGGCTCTCGCGGATGCGTACGCGACGTTCGACACCAACACGGCGGCTGGCGCCGCCGGTCCACTGGGCGATGACGTCAAGACGCTCACGGGCCGTGAGCCCACGTCGCACGTCGCGTGGCTCGAGGTCGTCAAGCCCGTGCTGGCGACTCTTTGAGCTTGAAGAACTGACGCGTGTACGATGCTCGAGAGACTCACGCAATACGTAAACCAATACATCCACTTCTTCTTCTTCTTCTTCTTGTCTCGTTGATCTCGTTCCAGAAGTCCCATCGTGGTATTTTGTAAACAGCTATCGCCCTGTCGACGCCCAGCAGTGGAGACTTTGATGTGCATGCCACTTGACTGAGGCAGATCCAACTGGCCGATGCAATCCGCAGTGTTGGTGTGGCTAATCATGGTGGTTCTCGTCTCCGACCAATCCAACGTGGAGAACGTCTCCCATTGGTCCGTTGGATCTTGAAGGTGCATCCTACTGCTTCGATATCGCGGCGTCAACGCGTGTCTTCCTGCAAATGTTTGTGCCGCATCTCGCACAAGCTCCAGGAAGACATCACGAGCGTCCGCGTTCGAGCTCGAACAGATCACGGAAGACAACGACTTCCAGCACCCTCACTTTCCAATATCCCCTCCACCAGCTTCAACACCACCAACAACACCAGCACTCTCCATTTACGACAATGCCAGCCACTGTCGACACCAACGCTCGCCTCCTTGTCACCGGCGCTTCCGGACAACTCGGCCAGCTCGTGCTCGAGCACCTGCTCGACACGCTCAAGGTCTCACCAGACAACATCGTGGCTGGCTCGCGCAACGTTGACAAGCTCGCTGACTTGGCCGCCCGTGGCGTCGCTACGCGCCGTCTCGACTTCGACGACGCTGCGTCCGTCCAGGCTGCGGCCCAGGGCGTCGACCGCGCGCTGCTCATCAGCGGCAACAACATCTTCGGTCGTCTCGAGGGCCACAAGACCGCTGTCACGGCGCTGGTGGCCGCTGGCGTCATGCACATCCTCTACACGTCCCTCCATAACGCCACCAAGTCGATTGCCTTCGTCGCAGCGGACCACCTTGAGACCGAATCCTTCATCCGCGACAGCAAGGTTCCTGGCTACACCTTCCTCCGCAACGGTCTCTACTTCGACAACGACTTCGGATCGATCGCTGGCGCCAAGCACACGGGCAAGTGGTTCAGCGCCGCCAAGGACGGCAAGCTGGCCGGCATCTCTCGTGACGACTTGGCGTTCGCGAACGCGGCGGCTCTCGCCAGCGACAACTACGACAACCAGATCTACGAACTGTCGGGTAACGTCGGTCTCACCATCGACGAGATCGTTGCAAACGTGAGCAAGGTGATCGGACAGCCGATTGAGGTCGTCCAGGTGTCGGAGGAAGCTTTAGCCAAGCGCATTGCTGCAGGCACGGGCCTTCCGGACGCCGTCGCGAGGGCGTTCGCAACCATGGCCGCGAACACGGCGGCTGGGCTTGCCGGTCCGCTCGACGAAGACTTCAAGAAGCTCACGGGCCGCGACCCACAGCAGCACGCCGACTGGCTCGAGACCGTCAAACCCGCACTACTAGCGCTGTAAGTTCGACACGAGTGAAGTGTCATCATCAGCCGCCCTTGTCGATCCCAGCTCACCTTGCTTTTGTAGACTGCGCGCGCTTTGGGACACACAGCGACAGTCGACTTGAGAAATATCAGGGAGATTGCGCGTGCACTTGCATGCTAACAAATGTCAGATTCCTTTTCGAGATCCACTCACCTCTCAATCTTCCTTGGCTTCGTTGTCTACAGGAGCATCTCTCGACCAGCGAGTTTTCTTTCATACGAAAGGCGCGATAGATTACACATAATGACGGCGACCACGCCGAGCCCTCAGAGAATCTCGATGATGTCGTCGTCCTCCTCCTCTTCCATGACTTGGTCTTGAGCGCTGGTACTGACGTTGGCGGGTTTGGTTGGCGTTGATTTCCCACCGCCCATGTCGTCGTCTTCCGAATCCGACAAGTCGATGGCGATCAGATCGCGGGTCGCTTCGTCAGTGGACCCAGAGCTCGGACTCGTCGTCGCTGATGTCGCGGCTGTAGCAGACAACGGAGAATCCGACGCCTTCGGCTTCCCTGGAGTCGTCGTCGGCAGGCCTTTCTCCTTCGCGATCTCGTTCCGCAGCCAGGCTTCATCGTGCAGCTCCACGTCACGCGGCAGCTTCGTCAGCTTCAGCCAATGCAGCGTTTCGTCGAGGCTCATTGCGCTCACAATGTCAGTCAGCTGGGGGTTCACTTCAATCGCCATGCCTGCTCCACACTCCTGAGCCTCACGTTTGAGCTCCTGCACCTTCGTAATGCCACGTCGCAGCACCAACAAGTTGCGGTCTGCGAGCTTCCACGTGATGCGCTCCTTCTTCCGCTTCTCCAGTTCGCGCTGCTGCAGCTCAAGCTGCCGACGAAGCAGTTCTCTCGACGCTGCTTGGTTGTTGGCAGCCACAATCGCCTGTCGCTGCCGAGCCAGAAGTGCTTCACGTTGTTGCTGAAGCGTCTGCTGCTGCTGCTGCTGGTCGTGGATAGAAGCCAAGTGGGGCGGCAGGATTCGACCGGACACCAACACACCATTCATCACGCCTGGAGGCATCGCGCTGCCAGTGTCGAGTTGAGTCGCCACAGCAGCAGTTTGCGTGTTGTACGGCATGTAGCCACGTGGGATCATGGGCACTGCTGCTCCGGCACCTGCCCCTCCAGCGTGAGCAGCGACTTGTGCCTGCGCTTGAGCGTGGGTCATCGCGCCACTTGTGAGCGTCTGGCGCTTGCAGTAGCTGCACTCGATGTACTTGGGCACTGGCACGTGCGTCGTTTCTTCCGGATACACGTTGTTCGTCATGCGGCAGTTCGAGCACGCCACCAGCAGCACGCTCTCCACGGGGGCACTCGATCGATACGGATTATCCAGCTTCATCTTGCGCAACGCTTTGATATACCGGTAGCTGGACGTGATCTCTTCCTGCTCGTCGGCTGTGCAGTTGTCGTCGATGGTTTCTTCGAACATCGTCTCTTGCTCGAACCAGTCCAACACCCAATCCTTGCGCTCATCGTGCAGCTTGTTCAGGATCTTCTCCAGCACGAAGTCGTTGCCAGGCGCGGTCGAAGTGACAGGCACAATCTCTACGTCAGCGTCCTTCGCCGCGTTCGCGTTCTGTGTTTCTGCTGCTTCCTTCAGCAGGGATGCCCCGCTTGCCAGAACTGTCGACTGCTGAGCCATCGCGGCCTCGAACTCCTCCAAGTTGAAATAGTTCTGCAAATCGGCGTTTTTGAACTTGCGCTCTAGTGCCTTTTCGTCGACGATCCGCTTCGCGACTCCTTCCTTGCGGATCTGCAGATCGTACACTTTCTTCTCCATGGTACCGGCACTCACGAAACGGTACACGAACACCGGCTTGACCTGGCCGAAACGGTACGAGCGACACATCGACTGCGAGTCGTTACACGGATTCCAGCAAACGTCGAAGATGATGATACGGTTGCCTGCGCACAGGTTGACACCCTCGCCACCGGCTTTGGTCGAGATCATGATGAGATCCACTTGCTCTTCGAGATCGTTGAACTGGCTGATCATGCGGAACCGCTCCTGCTGCGGAGTGCTGCCGTCGATGCGCAAGTACGAGATGCGATTGGCGTGGCGCTTGTGGTTGCGGTTGGCTTGCGCGATCATTGCTTCGACAGTGTTGAGCGTTGGAATGCTTTGCGAAAACAGGATCACGCGGTCGTCCACGGCCTTGCACTCGTGCAACAACTCCATCAGCAGCAGCATTTTCCCGCTGGATTCGAGCATCCCAGACGTGTACTCCCGCATGAAGTCCCGAGCGAACGAAAGTCGGTGCTCGATTCCGCCCCCACCACCTCCGGATCGTCTTCGCGAGGACGACGGGGCGTCCAGAGCTTCCAAGATCGAATCCTCGTCGTCGTCGTCGTCGTTCAGCAGTGGCGAGCTACGAGCGCCAGCACCCCTGGCTCGGTTGTTGACCTCGGGAACCAAATACTGGAGCAAATCTTCATCTTCTCCGTCGTCGTCGTTGTTTCGCGACTTGCCCTTGCGTCCGTTTGCTTGGAGCTTGCCCGTTCGAATCGCTTCTTCCAGGTTATGATACGTTTCTTGCAACACATCCGGATGGTTCGAAATAGCGAGCGAAATGTGGTATCCACCAAGCACGTCGACCTTGCCACCGACGCCTGGCACCATCTCGCCACGCCTGGGCACGCCATACTGCAGGAAGCGTCGATACAGCGACGCCTGAGGATCCGTGAGCTTACACAGGAACACCCACTCCTTCTTCGGCGGAAGCTGGCGGAACAGAAACTCCTGGTCACGACGCAGCACCAGCGTCTTGAGTTCGTTCGTGAGCACGTAGGCACGCTGCCGCGCGATCTTGCGGTCTTCGTCCGTGCTGTCGACACACTGTCCGTTCTCGATCGGATGCACGAACCGGTTCTTGAAGTCTTCAAGCGAGCCCAGATAGTCTGGTCGCGCAAAGTTCACCATCGTCCAGTACTCCTCCAAGTGGTTCTGCAGCGGGTAGCCCGTAAGGATGATGCGACGCGACGTCTTCACGTGGGACAGCGCCTTCACGAGCTTCGACTTGTGGTCGCGCACGCGGTGGCCTTCGTCCAGCACGATCAGATCCGGCCCCGGGTCGCTCAGGTACTTGTAGGCCTCCTGGATCAGGTGCGCGTGCTTGGCGTTGCCAGCCGCGATCTTCTCGTCGCCACTCGACTGTAGCACGAGAATGCGGTACAGCTCGTAGCCCATGATCAGCACGCCGCCGCGACGATGCCACTCCTTGACCTTGTACACGCGGTCCGACATCTTCTTCTCACGGCTCGACTCGAGCGTGTGGACACCCAGGCGCCGTGCGTCCTTCTTGCCCAGCCACTTCACGATCTCGGCTTCCCAGTTGCGCACACAAATCGTCGGCGCCAAGATCAGCACGTGCTTGTGGCGGTTCACCAGGACGCCGTCAGACGCGCGGCGCTTCTTAAGCGCGAGGAACGCCTGCACGACCGTGATCACCTGCAGCGTCTTGCCCAGACCCATGAAGTCTGCGAGAATGCAACCGAATCCCGTGGGCTCCGGGGCGACGTGGCTCCACAGAAACTGCGTGCCCTTGACCTGGTGCTTCTTGAGCTTATGGGAGATTGCCGGGTGCACGAACACGGGCTGCTGCTCCGTGCCGACCTCTCCTTCCGGCACTTTGCCGTCCTCCGGTCGCAGGTTCAGACACACCAGCGGCGGCGCCTCCTTCTCTTCCTCCAGCAGCTCGTCCGGCAGCGCGTCCAACTCGATATCCAGGTCGTTGGCGTCGCTCTGGAACAGCGCATGCGACGCTCGCGCCTTCTCGGCGTCTCGCGCACGCCGCGTGCGGTCTTCCAGGTCGTTGTCGTCACGGATCTCGGCCAATTCGCGACGCCGCGTGCGGTTGCGCTGCTCGCGGCGCTCGCCACGCTCCGTGCCGTCCGTGCGCTTCCGCTTCTTCTTCGGCGTCGTCTTCGCGCCGCTGCTGGATTGCGTCAACAGCGGCGTGGAGCTGCGCTTGGGGCGGTTCAACGGCCCGTCGTCAAAATCGTTGTCCTCCTCGGCTTCACTCGGCATATCTCCGCCGTTACCGTCGCTGGAATCGCCGGAATCGCGGCCTTCGTCGTCATCTTCGTCATCGACAATGAAATTTCTCAAACTGTCGCGATCGTCGTCATCGTTGTCCTCGAAATCGTCGTCATCCGAGCGGCTTGCCGCCGCATTGGCGGACGTCCACTCGGCCTCTTCGTCCGTATTATCGTCGGCTGTGAGCCGCGAAAAAGCGCCATTCGACCGCGTACTCGTGGAGCTGCGACTCATGGACGCAATAGGAGCTCAGGAAGAGCGACAGCCACGCAGGTACAGAGCCACAGTGAGACGCGTCGACTCGCTTCTTCGTCGCTTGGTGACGGGATACGATGCGCGTTTTGTTTCCCTTTCTCCGTGGAAGAGTGGGCGAGGGTGGAAGAAATGCTGGTGTGGTGCACACCAAGATACCTCAATACAAGACCATTACAGGCCATTTCCCGCGCTTTTTGAAGAAACTGGGTTCAAGCAGTTGGGTTTTTGGGTGCCCGAAAATTAGCTTAGCCTGACGATTTGACTTTGCATTCCACAGACGAGTCAGAGAGGGCTAGGGGATCAGTGTCTTGGCAACGATGCAACGGTTGACAGCTTCGGTACCTCCATCAGACAGCGCAGGGTGTGATGTAGCAGAACACGAGAGTGGCTGGGTTGCTCGAATGATAATTATCCCAGAAGAGGGTGAAATTTCCTCATGTTGGTGAACGTGTATCAATCGCAATCAAACTTGTTTTGGAGTTAGATTCCAATCGGCTGGAAACGCCTGGCTGTTCCGTGACACTCGGCGAATAGGGATGGAACCCCTCCGCAACTCCGAATTTGGTGTGGCACATCTTCACTCCGATACAAAAGTACCACAATCGGTGTGGTGCGATCCCTACTGTTGGACCAACGTGACCTTCGATCCAGATGGATCATCTCCTCCCACGCAAAGAACGGCCGCGCCTGTCGATCGCTTCGCTCCATCAAACGCAAGACTCGATCTGGGTCTCGTTCGATGGCGCTCGCAGTCTTCCTCCGCGATTGATTGATTCACCGACTGATAGAGACGTATCTGGCAGCGGCATTCATCACAAGGCAAAAGCGAGGATCAGAGCTTCCCCGGACGAGAATCAACGGAGATCTGACTTGACCCAATCCACCGACCCACCCATCGATCCATCGCACCACTCGGAATTCCAGATTCCGATTCCATCCATCGTCCGTCCGTCGATCAATCAACCGACACCCACTTCCATCAGTCCCCATCCAACCACCTCAAAATGTCCGGCATCCACCGTCGACGTGCATCATCGCGCTGCTCCATGGGCGTCTCTGCGTCCCTGGCGCTGCTGCTGGCCGCCGTGTCGTTGGACGTCGCCCACGCGGCGCTTTGCTCCGACATGCAGCTCAGCCAGGCGAACTCGTTCGCCGACAGCCAGAAGCCGCTCATCCAGGCCTGCTTGACCGACCTCAAGCTGCCTACGACGTCCACCGTGTCGTGGACGAGCTTCGTCCACGAGGACAACCTACAGGACGCGTCTGTGGAGAAGCTGTGCGGCTCCGACAACTGCGTCAAGGCGCTGATCACGGCCATGGAGAACCTGCCGGACTGCTGCTCCCAGTCGGGCTCGGCCACGACGAACCTGCCTCGCCTCGCCGACGATATCCTGCACCAGTGCGACGTGCGGGACGCGCGGCTGCTTGCGGCGGAACTCGAGGCCGAGATCGCCAAGCTCCCGGATCTCAAGGTCCAGATCAAGAGCGTGGCGAGTGATGCGACCGGTTCCCTCTCGGGCGGAAGCGGCTCGGTCCCAACAGTCGGCGGCGTCGACGTGATCATCGACGTGAAGAAGCGCGAGCTGATGAAGTCGACCGGCCTCACGGCTTCCGACAACAACAGCGCCACGAACGCCATGGGCACTGCCACTGGCGACGCCACGAGATTATTCCCAGCCTCCATGCTGATAGCTGCGGCGTGCGCAGCACTGCAATTCCTCCTGTAGCTGGTTAATGAGGGATCGAGTTCGTAGTGAGGGTAGGAATATGTGGATTTTTTATTGGGGTTTCCGGTTAATCAAAACAAACTAGTGAACAAGCAAGCACGTTCAGACAGCACTATTGGATCGGAGCTCACAGCACGAGCTCGAACAACACGGTCTCGGTCTGGGCTGTCGGCGCGCTGCCTGGTGCTGGCGAGGACGCAGCCAGGTTGTCTTCCTTCTTTACAGGCGACGGCTCAGTAGCAGGCTGTGGCGACTGATTTAGCTGCTGGGATGGAGACTCGACGGATGCTGGTGGTGTTCGTTGTCGACGCGGCTTCTCTTGACTGCATGGAGTTTGCTCCGGAGTCGCGACTGCCGATGATCCTTCCGACTTCGTCTCTTCGACTGTGTCCTCCTGAGGACTGATGCCTTCAGCCTCTCGAGCCTCGTCGTCCTTACCAGTGCGCTCGATCTCAGGCGAGGGTTTGCTTTCCTCTCTACCATCGACAACCGTGGTCTCTTCTTCCACCGACGGCTCTGACGCGTCCTTCGTATCTTCCTTCTGCTCTTCGTCGGCGCCTGTGGCAGGAGGCTCGTGGCCATTGGCCACTTGCTCTCGCCACCGTTGCGTCCCGTTCTGCAGAAATTCAGGAGTCGATGCGAGCATCTGCAGGTTCCGCTCGGTGGTCTGGTTATAATGCTGATAGTAGAGCTGCTGGTGTGCGCGACGCTGCTCCAGAGCGTCCATCTTAGCGTGGATGAAGCGTGGGTCGATAATGCCGCCGTTCATCATCGCCACCTGAGGCTGCGCTCCAGGCTCTTGGTCCCCACTTTCCTCCGTCTTGCTTTCCTCGTTTCCTTCCGCGGCCACGGGTTGCTGGTGAAGCTGGTGGGCCATCATCGCCTGGTGGTACATGTATTGGTGGTACTGGTACGCTTGCATGTGGTAGTAGTGCTGCATGTAGTAGTAGGCTGCCACCGAGTCATCCACAGCCTTCTCGTCGGCGTCCGAACCGTCTTCAGCCGCTGCCGCCTTCTGCTTTTTCTTCTTTTGCTTTGCTGAGCCTTCCACTGGGGCCCGTTCTGCTGCGGTAGCTTCGCCAACAGCAGCAGAGCGAGGCGTGGACGCCGCACTCGAGCCAGACATGGCGTCCTGGAACGACCCGTGGAATGCCGCGGCTCCAAACTCGCCACGCTGCTGCAGGCGATTACGGAAGATGGAAGCCAGCTTCTGTCTCGTGGCGAGGTACGCTGGATCAGTTTGCCACTGGCTCGAGACGTTACCACCCACTCGTGCTGTGGACGACGATGGCACGCGCCTCACCTTGCCATTCGACCCACGCGATCGCCTCGGCCGCTCATCGTCAGAGTCCTCCAAGGCCTCGTCCTCTTCTTCTTCTTCCTCCTCCTCCTCCTCCTCGTCCTCGTCGTCTTCTTCCTCAGCTTCTTCGTCCACGACAAAGTCTTCGTCACTGTCGTCTTCCTCCTTTTTCCGCTTCTTTCCTCCGCGAGACCGACTCACAGCCGCTGCGCGAGAGCTTCTCCGTACCGCCGGCACCCCCACAGTCGGAGGCATCGCCTTCAGCAGCTCGATGTCGTCAACCTCTGCCTTCGCCTCCTCCTTCACGTGGCGCGGCGACGGCTTCCTCTTCGGCGTCGCAGCTTTGGGCGACTTGGCTTTCGCATGGGCGGTCGGACTGCTTCTCGTGCGCTTCGTCGGCGTCTTCTTCTCCGCTGCAGGCGCCTCTTCCTCCTTCACGCTCATGTCCATATCCAGCTCCAAGTCCACTTTGCCCTTGCGGCTTCGTCGCGACTTGCGCTCGCTCTCCTCGTCCACGGCATCGACGGCCACTTCAATTACCGTGGCGTTGGCCTTGGGCTTCTTCTGCGGTTTCGCCTTTCCTCCAGAAGACACGGCGTCTGCGTCTTCTTCCTCCACTTTCACCGCATCCGACGGTCGCTTCTTGCCTTTGGAGGCGGAAGCACCCGCCAAAGTTGGTGGTTCTTCTTGTGTTGGTTTCGATTTCTTGGATTTCGTTGGTTTGTTGGCGGTAGCACCAACGCCAAGATTTGCTTTTGTTGGATCTATGAACAACGAGTCCTTGCCGTTCCAACTCGCACCAGCTTTCGTCTTCGCGCCTGTGTGGCTTCCATGGGCAGCGAGACATTTCGCAGGCAACCACGAGTCGTAACGCGTATTCCAGCCAACGTAGTGGATGTAGACGCTCTTCTCGCTGGCGTTTAGGTCCAGTACCTTGGCCTCGCACCACCGCTCGCGCGAATCCCTAGCATCTAGCAGCAGGCCCATGCCCGTGAGCGTCGCACTCTCCTGCTTCTTGTCACCAGAGCCCTTCTTGTTGCGCTTGTCCCCCTCATTCTCACTCTGCTTCACGCCATTCTCGACCTTGATCTTGGTGTTGGCAGTCATGTTAGACTTCTTCGTTTTGTTGGTTCCATTGTTAGACCGGCCAATTTCGTTGGAGCTCGTGGCTGATTGAGTCAGTGGACGTCGCTTGCGAGGACTTGCGGCCTGTTCGGCGTCGGGCGGTGTCGGAGATCCGCTGCCCTTAGCCTCTTCCAGCGTCGTGCGAAGCAGGCGGCGCGTCACGTACATTGCGATCGCGATCTTCTTCTTCTTATGGCGCCTTGGTGTCTGTGAGATGTGCTTGACGCTTCGAGATTAGACTGCTGAGGCTTCTTCGCACACTCGCGGCTTCCCCGCACTCGCCACAATCTGGAGCTCCCGTCCTTCGATATTCCTTCCACGCTTGCCCCAATGTTCCAAGAGACGCGATCCTCGAGAGCTCTCTAATGAGGTGACCAGCTGTACGATCCAATTCTTCAATTTTAGAAAAAATGAGTTCAGATAAAGCAAAATCTAATACGGAGTTCAAGAATCAAAACATGCGAGTTGCGATCAACTGACCTAGGCCGTGCTGTAGGACGCGCTGCGATCCTTGCCGAACGCCTCTCTCTTCTGGCCGACGCCTGACTCCATATCCATCTCCTTGCGACGATGAGCGTGAGCCTGTTTTGGGGTCGAGAGGCCCGTGGCCAACGGGCTCATGCCGATCATCGTCGGCGTCGCAGCACCAACGAACGACGATCTCAGCGAGACGTCATCGTCCATCTCCTCCTGGTCGAGGACGTTGCCCTCCGACTGTCTCACAGCACGCAGCGCCATCTCCTTCCAGTCGATACGCAGCAGAGCTGTACTCATGAGCAGGAACTTGGTCGATTCTCCACAAACGCTGCCCCACCAGAGACCGTGGAGACCTTGCTTGAGCGTGATGCCCAAAGTGTACGACGTCGGCAACATCA
Source organism: Pythium apleroticum (assembly GCA_023337875.1). Classification (NCBI taxonomy): domain Eukaryota; phylum Oomycota; class Peronosporomycetes; order Pythiales; family Pythiaceae; genus Pythium; species Pythium apleroticum. The sequence goes on along the minus strand of JAADXN010000947.1, from coordinate 1,998 downwards.
CAAGCCATGAGCCCGTGGCAGTGATACACACAAGGGTTGACGCGAGCGACATAGCTTCCACGACCGCCGCGAGGATCATGTGCAAGCCCGAGACGAACACCGCCGTGCAGAAGACCGGGAGCGTGTTGCTGATCACGGCACCAACGACTGGATCTGGCGTGAAGAACGCGATGATGGACTTTTGGTAGAAGTAGACGATAAAAGCTGACAGCCCGGCGGCGATCGCTCCAAGCACGAAGCCGACGTGAAGTGTTTGCTTGGCGCAGTCTGGACGGTTGGCACCAAGGAAGTTGGCGGCTCGCACCTGCGTGGGCAGGCCAAAGCCCCAGTACACACCGAAGACGAGACCCCAGAGGTTGAACATCACGCTGTTAGCCGCTAGGTTGACTGGGCCGAGGCTGCCCGCAATGGAGGACACGGCGTTGTAGATCCACTCGTCGAGAGCCATGTTGAGCGTCATGCCCAGCGACAATGTCGTAAACAGCTTGATACGGTCCCAGTGGAGGCACTCCTTCGCGCGGAAGCCGAACCAGGTCTTCTTGTGGTAGCCCTTGTACCAGAACGCATACGCGAGCAGCGCAATGGGCTGGAAGTACGACGCGACACACTGGGCGATCGGCGAGCCGATGAAATGCAGCGCTGGAATCGGACCGTAGCCGTAGATAAAGACGTAGTTGCTCACGAGACAAACACCCACGCTGACAACAGAGATAATCGTCGCTGGCATCACGATCTCTTGGGCCTGCAGGTACTGGCGCAAAGCGCAGTAGATGGCTTGCGGCCACACAGTCGGCATGATGTATCGGGCGTACGTGTCGGCCAAACGAAGCACTTCCAGGTCGTCGGTCACGAAGCTGAGAATCCGATCCACATACATGAACGAACACATCACTGGGATCGCCAGCAACGTGAGGAAGATCAAGCCAAACTGGAGCCAAATGCCGACCAGCTCGTAGTTCTTGGCGCCGTACGCTTGTCCACACAGCGTACAGATCGAGATCGCGAAGCCGTAGACGATGATCTGCACGCCGTTGGTCCAGATACCCGCGAGCGCGCTGGCCGCGAGTTCATTCGAGCCGAGATGGCCGAGAAACGCTGTACTGATGGTGGAGAGCGAGATGCGGCAGAACGTCGCAAGCGACACCTTCCAGCCCATGTTCCAGATCGCGCAGGCTTCCTCCATGGGCGTCGGCGTGCGCTCCTTCTGTTCCAGCAGGAACGTGCGCTCGCTGCTCGTGTCGTCATCGCTCGTGCGGATGGAGAGCTTCTTGGCGTTGCCCTTCGCCGGCGCTTTGCTTCCGGCCATGTTGATCACGTTGGCGAGTGAGGGAGATTCGATTTCGTTGGCGAAGTTAGGCGTTGCCTTTCAGATCGTTGGCGTTGGTCCAACGCCGGCAGCTCCCACCCAGATTAAACGGATTATGGAATAAACCAATCATCGACCCACCGACAGCCAGAGAAAACGGAATTTTGATGATGAAATTTGGTGTGGGCTTCGTACATGAAAACGGTGAAGCCCTCTCTAGAATGCTTCTTCATCAGCATTTACCAAATGCAACACAAGAATATTTGTAAAATGACTTCAGAATCACTTGAGAACTCCCCGATCAAGTCGTTTTAGACTATCAGAGGAAGCATATATTAGGTACTCTCAAATTCACAGTACCTAATTTAGGTTTTCTGCGATTCACGCCCGAAATAGCCTTCTCTGAGCACCCAATTTAGAATAAATTGGGTAGATTGGGGCTACTTTGGGCGATTTAGAAAAAATCTGAAAAACCAAACACCTAAAATCAATATCCCACGATTTGGCAATGACCCACCCACCTTGAGCAAAATTCTGGGTTTTGCCGAACCCTGGAGGTTGGCAGTTCTGTTGGCGGTTGCTTGTCGCCGAAACGATGCACCGGCTGTCTGGTTACGTTGTCAGGAGGAGTCATCTCTAACCAGCAAGTCTGACCGATGTTCAAGGACACTTACTTTGACCAAATAGGGTGG
>JAADXN010000946.1:0-12959 GCA_023337875.1 Pythium apleroticum | reverse complement strand
TTTCTAAGAAGAGCACAAGTCCAGTGCAACCACCAAGATCTCCATTTTCCACAGCTAAGTGCATCACCTTCCGGGAGTTAGACGCCGCATATTCAAGGAGCGCCGTCTGGGAAGTGAAGTACTACTGCTGTCAAGACCATACAAGCACGCTTATAACGCGATCAGCGTAACTGGCCTGGCGGCTTTGCTAAGGGCTAGTTGCGGTGAAGTGCGGAGTGAGCAGGTGTTTCCAAGCCAAGACCCTGTCAAGTGCGATCAACGTAATCTGCACTTGGAGGTGAACATTGAAGTGTTTTCCCAAGACCAAGGTTCTCGAGCCAAGGCCTACTCATTTGCGATCAGCGTAATCCGTGAAGAGTAGCGAATATCCAGCGCATTTCCAACACTTGGACACTCACCTTCGAGCATGTGAGGAGCTCGATTGAAGGCCTCTTCGGTACCAACCTCTGATTCAAACAGCCTAAGAATCACGAAGAGTTGTTACAAGATCCAACCCGATAGTTGATCGACTGCAGCGCGACAGAGCCGCTCCACTACGCCGGAGTGGGATTTTGCCGTAGCTACACGACACTACTAGCTGAAGATGGTCGACAATACAGAGCTTACATCGGAGGGACACGGAATTCTAGTCAATAGGACTCACAACCTGGAGCGAAACGAAACAGACTTCAAATGCTTGGCGAGCAATTCGATTCTACATCGAAGTACAATTCAGTATGGGTCCATGACGACTTTCACTGCCTCCTTTATGCCGCCCACCGCTACAAGTGGCCTGCACTCGAAGTCGTCGGCGACAGTCAACTTTTCATCACACAGCTCCGCACTTACCGCGCTCCTTGCAACGCATGCCCCCTGATGCATTACTCGGAAGCTCGCCGGCTTGCGGATCAAGTTGGCGTTACATGCTCTGCGTGAAGTTGGTGGCATGCATTACAGTCGCGGAGTGACTGGAGAGGTGGTTCAAGTGAAGTGTATTGTCTAGTGGACTACAGCAGCATTCAGGTATTGAAACCACAGTCTGTAACAGCTACCGAAGGGTTCGTGCAACGTTCCTACCGCGCGCTGACTTTGTATGCATGCCACTGTGCGCTCGTCGTACAGACTGTTCATCATCACATCATTTGTGGAGAGTATCCTGGGTCTCAGGTGCTGCGGGAGTAAGATGGTAACGGCGCTGTGTAGTGATGGACATGAGATCTAGCAATCAAGCCTTTGGTTCAGACAACTAGCCATCCACAATTTGCTGTCTGTTGGTGTTCCGTAAGTGAGAGCCACGTCCTCAACAGAGGGAAACGTTTTCGGCGGCGAAAAAACCGCGATCTCCAAGTTTGACCCCTTGGTCGCATGCTCTTCCACATGCTCTGCCAAATTCCGCGGCGGCGAGGACGCCGAAGGCGTCCCGCCATCGCCGCGCCTGAGCTTAGGTATTGCAACCGGGATACAATGGCCAACCTTTTGTGTGCACCCACAGCGCAGGAGACGGTGGTGGTCGGCATGGTAGTCTGGCGCCTCCACGTACTCGCGACGCTCCATGTGATCTGACGATAGCGAACAAGTACACAGCGGCGGTGCTCGACGCCTTGCTCAGTGTCGCCCCTCAGCTCGTGCCGCCACCCCCCCTGTCAATTCCACGGACGTGTTCCTGCTCTTCTTCGATGGCGGCGCATGTCACAACCCCGGCATCGGTGGAGCAGGCCCAGTTGCCGTCCCCGTCGACGCGAGCCTGATGCGTGCCTCGCTGTTGTAGTCTGCCGCCATGCTGTGGCGACCAACAATCAGGCAGAGTATGAAGGTCTCCTGAAGGGCCTCGACATGGCGCAGACCCGTGGCTGGCGGCCTCTCCATGTCGTCGGCGATAGCCAACTCATCCTCGGGGAAATGGAACGTTACCATCCACCGTGCGCCCAGGCACTTCTCGAGCTCTATGCGCCTGCCCGCCGGCTTGCCGATTCGCTCCAGGCTCCCAGCTGGACGCACCATCGACTTGCCTTCAATTGCATGGCTGACGCTGTCACCAATGTGTCGATGGATGCCAAAGGCTCCAGCGCTGTTGAGCACCCAACGGTTCACGCGCACGCAGATATCGCGCGACCACGGGCCACGGGCGATTTCCTTCACTGGCAAGCTAGACATTTAGTTGGGCTCACGTCCGGCTATTGGACTCTACACGAGCAGACTAATAGATCTCAGTTTATCATCATCAACAACAACCTTTTGAGTGCTCTTTCCCAAAAGTCAACGATTTGGGTTTTTGCGAATGGGGTTTCGCCCAGCAACAACATACACTGTAGTGGTGCTCTCTAGTGAAAGAGCTGGGTACCCCAGCCGCTCTACGCGCCGGAGGCGTGTTCTCACAATTAGACTCCGCGCCGCTTCCGAATGACGACGTGGCACCCAGAGTGTGTGTCAAGACAGACTCAGATACGACCTCAGATGCTTGAAGGGGCGTCTAAACCTGAGTCTGAGTTGGTGAGCCAATGCAGGTAGATGCATCGACTCGACGCGGATGAAGCGCTCGCGGTCGGCCCTCGCGCGCCATCGCCAGCGGAAGCTTCTAGAGGCTACGCTACATGTGTCTACGTCGACAGAGCTGCGCGTCGTCTCGTCGCTCGCTGCGGTTGCATCGATTTCCAAGGTTTGTGAGGCACTGGAAGATGGCGAAGACGAACAGCTCCCGCACGACGCCGAGACCGTCAACCAGGTCGTGCGCGTGCTACGCAACGTGAAGAACAGCGTGTACCACCGTGCGATGGCGGCGCGTGCGCTGGGGCTGCTTATGCTGCACGTGCCGACGCTGCTGACGCAGCTGGGGCTTGAGAGCGAGGATCTGCTCGACGCGCTGCTGCAGCTCGTCAACTGCTGCAGGCGCTTCGAGACCCACAACGCAGACACGCGGCGTGTACACGTGAACTGCTGCCTTGTGATTTCCATGTTCATGCGCTCAGCCGCGCAGCAGTCACCGCAGGAGCGCTTGCAGCTCGTTGTGTCACTGGATTCGGAGCTCCTGACAATGCCGTCGCGACCCACGGAGCCATCGAGCGCGTTCCTCCTTCTCACAGTTAGCGGACGACCGGAAACAGCAGCAGAAACGCGAGTGGGCGCAGTCGACGACCGTCAGGAGCGTCTGCCGCTGAAGCCCATTCGCCGACTGCCCCCGCCGCCTTTGCCGCAGCCTCACCACCAGATACTGCAGACGAAATCCATCAGTGTCCCGATGAAGCCAGATCCGACGGATGCCTACGGGAAACCAAGTCACATACCAGTGTCCCCAGTAAAGTCTGCAAAGCACGCGAGCATCACGCGCAGCAGCCAGCCGCCAGCGTTCGTACAGGAAGACCGCGAAGCCTCGTTGGCTGCCCAGATCGAGATGCGACGGACACCCAGTCGCCAGTTCAAGATGGACCGCTATCGCGTCATCACCCCAGCACTAGTGCCGTCCACGGCGGCAGCGCGGCGTGTGCCCAGTAAAACTCTGCCGGTGATCCCACCGTCGCGTGGTCAGATGCGGCCACCCGAAGGAGAAGACACACCACCAGAAGACCAGCAGCAGACCCCGAGTAACAACCAGCTCGACAGCTCTCCGCGGATCTCTGCCTCCAGCAGCTCGTTGAATACTCCACCACCCACGGCGTCTGCAATACTGAACGCACAGCACATGGTCGAGATCTTTCGCACAGGGCGGATGCCCGTGGCGTCGCCCGGCTATTTCAACGACCGTTTACGCGACGATGACGAGCGCCTCCGCAGGCACCTGGAGACAGGAGAGCGCACGCCTAGTCGACTTCAAGTCGTGGAGTGGGGTGAGTGGCGTCGGCGATCTTTGAATGGCGGCAACGATGCAGTCATCGCATTTCCTCACGCTCCGCAGCAGTCTCCGACGTCATCGGTTTCTCGTGCGTCTCCGCCGACGGCGATTCCAGTCACAATAGAAGACATTAACACGCCCGAGAGCGAGCGCCAGCGTCTACGTGACATTCTGTCGTCGCCGGTGGAGCCTTTTGGCCGCAACACAATGGCGCTGTTAGCGCTGAACCAGCGTGCGAGCACAACGACGATGCTTGCGCTGGACGCGGAACTCGGTGAGCTGCGCGATAGTGAGGCACGCACACGGCAGCAAACACGGTCCATGATTGAGAAAGAGAGAGACAAGCTGCCGCTCAAGTTCCTGTTCCAGCTGCCTGGAGGTGCTGCATACTGCCGAGACCGGATGCGCAAGGCCATGCTGTTGTGGATCTCCGAGTTCGAAGCCAACCAGAAGCGAATGGCGCTACTGCAGTGGAAGGCGTTCGTGGAGCAGTGCCGCTTTCGTCTGCGGGGCCAAGCATACCAACGCTTGGCCATTGAAAAGCGACTCAAAGTCGCGATTGAGTACGTCCTGCGAGGCTACCAGCAGCAAGCTCACAAGAAATGGATCGAGACCGTGCAGTTCTCCATTTGGGACGACCGCGATGCTGCCGTCCGCCAGATCCAGCGCCAAGTGAGAAGGTACTGTACACTTCGCCGCTTCCTCGCGATCCACGACGCATTCCCTGTCGGTGGGCCAACCTTACGAGACATTTATTTGGCAGCACCACGGGACGAGAATCGAGCCACTTTTCGGATCCCGTTGCGCGTCCGTGAAGAAAGGCGACGGATCTGGTACGCCGCAGAGCTCGTGCAAGGCGTGTATCGCAAACGGCGCTTCCGGAAGTTTCTCAAGCGCTTTCGCGTCGCGGCGACCAAAATCCAAGCCCGCGCTCGCATGCGCATTGCACGGGCGCGCTACCGCCTCGTTCGAAGGCGACTTATCCAGTTCCAGGCCTTTGTGCGCATGCAGCACGACTACCGCTTGTACCAGGCGCTTCGCCAGGCCACGATCCGTGTACAGATCAACTTTCGGTGCGTGCGTATCAAGCGACTACGGCATCTCGTGATCCAGTCCCAGCGTCGTCAGATCGAGTGGAAACTCACGAGCGCGCTGCTGATCCAGCGCATCGCGCGGGGCTTTCTCGCGAGGCTGGACGCCAAGCGCCGCATGAAGCAGCGAGACGACGAGTTCCTGGCTGCGCTCGTTGTGCAGCGAGCGTGGTACCGACGCAACAACGAGTGGTCCACGTTCCTGCTTCTCGGCTGCCTGCGCGAGAAGGAAAACGAAGAAATCGCTTTCGACAAGCAAGTGCTCGCGTGGCAGCAGCAAGCGATGACCAAGCGCATCCAGCGGGCGTGGCGTTGCCATCGTTTTCGTGGGCGAAGTGCCGCCGCCGAGTTTGTCCAGAGAAATGTCCGGCGGTGGAGTGCGACGCGGTTCGTGCAGCGCATGCGGCTTGAGAAGATGGCGCATCGCCGGATCAAGTGGTTCTTCCGCTTCCGCCATGCCAACCGCATCCGAATGGCCACCAAGCTCCAGTTCTGGTGGCTGCGTGCTGTGCCATGGCGGCTCTTTGCGCATGTTCGGCATCGCAGGCTTACAATCGAAGCAGCGGAAGCGAGGCACCGCTACGACCGTCGCGAGCTGGCGGCAACGACGCTCCAGAGCGCAGCTCGAGGGATGCGGGGACGCAAGATCGCTCGCCAGGAGCGCAGTGCGCGTGTCCTGCAGCGAGCAGCGCGTGAGTTCATCCACTGGCGACGCGTGAAGCGGGAAATCCACCGGATCAAGTGCGCATTCGCTCATGAACGCGCCCGGCAGTGGATACAGAAGGCCGTTGAGTGTGTGTTCGGCTCGACAATGACGCGACTAAATGCCGCTGCCACCGAAATCCAGCGCTTCACTCGTGGGTGCTTGTGGCGCTCGCAGCTCACGAAGCTTTTGGTGGAAAGAGAGCTTCGCGCCCGCATGGCGAGCCGCATCCAGTCGCTGTGGCGTCAGAACGCGCAGAAGCGCCTCGCAAAGCGCGTGCTAACTGCTCAAAGGCGGCGCCGCAACAACCCATTCAAGGACCTCAACGCGATCTCTCACGTGCTGAAGGCCATGACCACGCAGGCAAGCCAACTGTACGACCCAAGCGACGAGCTGCGAGGTCTCCACGCGGCAGAGTGGCTACGGCGGCTCGGGTTGAATGAAGAGCAGTACGTGCCTCTATTCCAGAAGGATCCAAATGTTCTGGACAGGCTTCGTGCTACTAGCGACCTCGACAACTGCGAACGAATGCTGGAACGACTCGGTGTGACGAACGACGACGATGCCCGGCTTATGGCGACAAATCTCTTGGCTGCCGACACGCTTATGGCCGTCAAGCACCAACGCGCTCAGTTGCAAACGCTGCGTCTCTTACAGAAAGAGGGCGACAAGCGCGTCGTCTTCATGCAGCAGCAGCTCCAGCACGCGCAGCAAGCCAAGCAGCAAGTCGCGGAGCAGCTGGAAGAAGTGCTGCGGGAAGCCATGGAGTTCCGGAATCCACCGAAAGCGCTGAGAGACAAGCGTGAAAAGCTAACGATGGAGCTGGAGGAGGCGTCAAAGGCGGTGAAAGGCGCCCAGGCGAAGCTCATGGCAATGGACAAACGACTCGCGCAGCGCAAAATGGAGATCCTGAGGTTCCAAGAGGGCATAGCAAGTCGTGAGAAGGACGAGACGTCGGCTGTGTACAGTCTGCAGAATTTCCGATTGGTAGAGCAGCTCAGCGTGGCGCGTGAGCTGTTCCTGAGCAAGTTTCCTGGCCTGGAAGCCCGTGCGCTGGCGTTTGTCGGCGCGTTAGAGGAAACACCAGTCACGACGTGGCAGCTGCTGCGGTTCTTTTCGGTGAACACCACCATTTCTCAAGTGAAGGCGTCGATGCCGACGCTCACGTACTTCAAATACGCGACTGAAGTGAAGAAGCATGACCACTCGCGGTTTGCTCAGTGTGGTGACCTGCTGCAGTTTGGATTCGAGCGTCTCGGGGAGATCTTGGACGTCTCCGTTGATGAGATTGTGCTGCGGACGCAGTCGGAGAGCGGCTGTGGCGATTTCAACGATCGAAAGGATGCGTTCCTGCCCGCGATGGTGCTGGAGACGATCGCAAGCGCGCAGCGCGTTCGCCAGGTCAGAGACCGAGCGATCGCGTGGGCGAGAGGCGCGAACGCGTTGTTTACGATGAACGCTGTGGCGACGCGTGTCCAGTCGCAGTGGCGCCGTCGAGCCGCGACTCGTGTGATGCAAATGCTGCGCTCCAACCGCCTGAAAAAGCAGCTGCGAGACGCGTACCTGGCAGAAGTACAGGCCGACTACGTCACGCCGATCTGGCAGCAAGAACGGGACAAGGAGAAGGAGGAGTTCGAAGAGTGGGAACGCGAGGAAGCGCGAGCAGCGAGGGAAGACGCGCTCCAGGAGACGTTGCGGCATCCGTGGATGGAAGACTGGGATGAAAACTCACAGAGCTACGTAGTGTACCGGGTTATTCGACGGCCAAACGGAGACGGCGAGGATGGCTCGCTCGACGAGTGGGAGTACGCGACTGAGGAAAGACCGGTGTACACGGTGGAAGAAGAAGATGCGGTGATCGTGATGCAGGCGCTCGCTCGTCGCTTTCTCGCTCGCTTAGAATTGCGTGAGCGGCGAAGGGAAAGACGACGTGCCATCAAACGGCTTGAGATGGAAGAGCAGTGGCTGTCTAAGGCTAGTGAGCGGTCTCAAACCATGACGCTGCGGCTCCAGATTGATGTCAAGGCGGACGAGCGTGTGGCGCTCTGGATCGGCCATCGTCAGAAGCAAAAGCAGAGGCAGAATGAAAAGGCGACGCTGCCGTCGACTTCGTCGTCTCCCCCCACGCGCCAGCGACGCAAGGCGGCTGGAAACGAAGAGAACGAGAGGAAGCGAGTCGAGCAGGGCGCGGTCGTGGACGCGTTCGACAAGCAACTCGCGTCGACGTCGGTGGTTTCTGTGTGCGAGGCCTCGTACCACCGTAGTGTTCGCAACGACCACCGTCGCCACGTGCTGTTTCCAGCGAATGCGCGCCCACACAACATCCATGCGCAGGCGCTGATCGACGTCGTTGACGCGTCTGAGAAGCTGCAGCGTGCGCTGGCGTTGAGGACCCAGGCTGCTGTGGCGCTGGCGTTCACGAAGGTGGCGCTTCCGTTTGGCTGGCAAGAGATCGGTGGTGGAACTACTGGGACGAAGCCGTATTATTACCACGCAGCCACACAGCAGACGTCGTGGGACAGACCACAGTACGGCTTCGACCATGAATACGCAGCCGTCAAGATCCAGAGTCTGGCACGCGTGGCGATCGCGCAGGCCGCCCGAGCCAACGAACTAGACGGCATCTCGTTCGTGGACATCGTGCACTCGACCATCCAACGCATGGCTCGTATCGGATGGGTCGGGTTTGGCTTGGAGGGCATCAGCGCCTCAGTTTTCCTCAGTCGCCTCGGTCTTGCCAAGTACAACAGCGTATCGGCGCTGACGTCTTTGCCGGTGAACGATCTTCTGCGCGTGTCGGAGTCGAAACTGAAGAAGCTCGGCTGGAATAATGAAGAAGTGACGACGCTGAAGGCCTGTGCGTCGGTTCTACGTGACACTACGCCACTCAAGCGCCGCAGATTCCCACTGAGCACAGCGTGCTTGATCTCGCTGCCGCCTACGACGAAGCACGCGTTCAACTTCCTGCCCAACGAGCGTGTGCTCCAGCAACTAGTAGCGCAGAGCCTTCCAAACCAGCAGGGCCGCGTGCTTGGACTCGTGCGAGCCGTGAAGCAGTCGTCCACGCCAATTTCCTACCGCCAGCTGGAGATGCACCTGCGACTGTATGCCGGACGTCCCGATGACGCCGTGAGCCACGTTGGTGAAATCGCGTCCCTCTCGTACGCCACGCGAGAGCCACAGGAGAAGCTGATCATGGATGAGTACTTGCGCTGCATCGAGCGCTGCATCGTGTTTGCGGCGAACCTCAAGCTGCACAAGCTCCACGTGGAGCTTTCCACCACACTACGTGTGGCCATGGCCTTACTTCAGGGGCCAATGCAGTCTGTTGAGGCGGCAGCAGAGGATGATGTCGTGCCACAGGAGAGCTCCTTGATGCCCAAGCCTGAAGAAGCCGACATTGGGACTCTGAAGAAGGCTGGCGTGGTGGCGTCCGTCGCTACTCCCGTCGCCCCACCAACGGCGACGTCCCTTGTTGACGTTGTTTCGATGGTCAACGTGGCTCGTCGTCGCTGTATCGAGACGCCCGTGAAGGGAATGTGGGAACACGACTTTCAGTCGTCGAATTCGCCGCTTTCGTTCGCTCAGGTCGCGCTGTTTGTTCGCGATAGAGGCCTCGAGCGCGTGTTGCTCTGGTGCCGCAGCGTGACCATGTGCCAGGCGACGTACCGCATGCACAAGATGCGCGAGTGGTATCGCTCGGTCGTCGCCTACCGCCGCTACAGTGCGACGATGGTCCAGTGTGCGTGGCGCGTGTACTGTGCCATGGAGAGTAAGCGGCTTCTTGAGTCTCAGCAGCGCTCGCCGTACGAGCAACGCTTCGACAAGCTCACCAAGACGTTCTTCTTTGTGTATACGCCCACAAACGAGAAGCTCCTGGACGAGCCGCGCGATGCCAAAGGCTCCATGCTGCCATATAGGCCGATGGTCCAGGACCGCGTGACCAAGCGTTGGGTCCAGGCGTGGCCGAACCTGGCCAACAAATCCAAAACCGCCAACATCAAGCGTCCGGACCACGACTGGGAGGGCGACGCGTCTCCGTGCAGCGTGTGCCAAGTCGAACGAGCTGCGAGACGCTGCAACGAGTGCTACGCGCCGTCGGGCGACTACGTGGACTACTGTCTCGTGTGTTTCTACGACCACCACCAGTCGGAGCTCAGTTGGCACACGTTCGTGACGCTGCATCGGCTCAAGACGCGCGCGTTCCACTGCGTCGAGTGCAAACGACTGTCGGCGATGCGGTGCCTGATGTGCCACGAACACTACTGTGAGCGGTGCTTCCTGCGCGTCCACCACAAAGGTCACACGCGTGTCCGTCACACGTGCGAGCACTACGAGCCCCTGGCGGCTGTCTGCGTCGAATGCGAGGCACGTGTTGCGTTCCAAAAGTGCCTCGTGTGCCTGGACGCGCTGTGTGAGGACTGCATGACGAGAACCCACGCCCGCGGCACGAAGCAGACCCACGAGCTCAAGCTTATCAAGCAGAAGCTGGCGGAGGACAGCGGCCACGTGTACTGTGAGCAATGTCACGCGCGACGAGGTGACACAACATGCGAGTTTTGCGCCATGGCGTTGTGCCAGTTGTGTCTTGCGGACGCTACCAAGCACGCCGTGATCTGTCCGGAGACGCAGCTGCAGCTCAAGAAGAAGGAGCTGTTGGGCGACCGACTCTGCGTCGAGTGCCACAAGCCTGCCGACCGCAAGTGCGAGACGTGCGGCGACAAGTACTGCAGCGTCAAGTGGATGGGCAACCCCGGGTGCTTTGAGCGGTTCCACTGGAAGGGGAAGCGTGCCGACCACAACTGTGTGGCTCTGATGGACGTGCCGCGGGAGATGCCGCACGAGATCATCGAACTGGAAGAGAAGGTGAAGCAGAAACGGCGGCGCGACGCTGAGATGGCTGAGCACGAGGCGAAGGCCATGGCCGCCGCGTTGGAGGCAGAGGCTGCGGCGGCGTTGGAGAAGGCTCAACTGGCCAAGAGCCGCAGGGGCAAGCGACGCCGTACGACCGTCGGAGGCAGCAAGCGACGGCTGCTTGGCACGGCGGCGTCTCGTGCCGTGTGTAGTGTGGAAGACTGCTCGCTACCCACGCTTAGTGCCGCGCTGCTCTTCTGCGCGAAGCACTTGACATCTCAGCACGCGCTCGAAGTGTCCAAGCAAGACCCTCTCGAGGCCGCGAAGCTGCTGGCGCTGGTGGACAAGCACGGTGGCAAGCTCCCCGTGGCGTCCAGCGGCAAGTGGGGGCTGGGGCTCTTCAGGAAGAGCTCGGCACGGGTCAGGGCCACGGACAAGCAACAGGAGCAAGGGAATGGCAACCAGCAGAAGAAGAAAAACGCGACAGACAAAGTCGCGAAGCAGAAGAATGTGGATGCGAAGACAGCGAAGACAGGGAGTAAGTAGAGATACGTCACGGGAGGCTCTCGAGTGGATGGATTAATTCGAGTCCTTCGTGGAGTGTGTAGAACGAGATCGTTTTGCTCGGTGAGCTGGTCTTTGTGATTTGGTTTGTGCGATTTTGCGTTCTTTTCTCACTTGGTTTTGTTCAACTTTGCTTTAGCTATCTCTCTTGGGCTATGTGCTTGTTTGTTTTGCGTTCTACTGCTTTGCTTTGTGTGTGGTTTTTCGTTTCTTTTTCTTCTTTTTCGGGCTCTTTCCTTCTTTTTGGGGCCCTTTTCTTCGTTTTGGCTTTTTTGCCGTAATATGCACAACGCAGTGGTCTTCTGCCATGCAGAGGTTTCGACCGAATACACAACATGCAGTTCATACAGTGGACGCATCCCGCTCTCGGGACGAGAGAGGCTTGCAGTCCGGCCAACCGTCCTCACGCAGTCGCTCACTGGGGTTGGAAGCTTGCGGACGGCGGCGTTTTTCTTCAAGTGCTGGAGCGGCCGAGGTGATAGCCGCAGTGGCGAATGCGATCATCCGCACGACTTGACCCGCTGGCTCCTTCTTGTGGTAGTGTGGAGCGAAATCAGACGCGGATGCGGCCAGCGAACGGGGTGGGGGTTCGGCGACGCGAGCAGCTCTGGCGGACGCTCGTGGTGCGCGCAACACACTCGGCAGCGGGGCGGTGGGTGCTAAAGCGGGGCGTCCGTGCGATCTCGTCCAACTCTTCCTGCAGCTCGTCGTTCCGAATCTGCTGCTGAAGCAGCGCCATCTCGCGGCGGAACGGCAAGTCAAGACGGATCTCACGCACCAACCGGAGCTCTGCTTCTTCTTGGCGTCGCTCCAACACAATCTGCGCTGCTCTTATCGGCCGGAGCACAATCGTCGATGGGCAGTAGCGCAGGGCCAGTGCAGATGGAGTCGGCTCCCCAGGCACTGGAGCCGTCGGGATGGAGACCGACACACGCGTCCGGGAGTTCAAGCACAAAGACGAAATGCCCAGTCTGACTGCAAGCGTTCTAATCACCACAATCGCACGAGTCACCAGGGTGGCCAAAATCCCCGGAGCCTCAGCGATGGGCGTTGGAACGCCGGCAGCAGACCAGTCGGATTCGTCGTCGCCACGAGAGACGCTGGTGATGATGCGAATGAAGCGCGTCGACTGACCCACTCGCTCGGGGGTGCTGGCGGCCAAGCTGACGGGCGCAGCGGGACGCATATCGACCGTTGCCGTCGACGTCGACGTCGTAGTAGTCGCAGCGACCGTGGCGGCCTCAGCGATGGGCTGTGAGATGGAGACAGCCGGCCAGTCGAATTCGTCCAAATCGTCGTCCTCGTCCTTCGAGACGCTGCTGGTGATGCTGAGGAAGCGCGCCGAATGGTCGATTGGCTTGACCTGGGAGGTGCTGGCGGCGGAGGTGGTCGGTGCCCATCCAAAGCCGCTGTTGGCGCCGTCGAAAAGGCTGCAGACGTTGCTGCGGTGCGAGAAGTAGCTGGAAGCGAGCATCATGATGGCGGCTTGCTGATGGAGCGCTTGCTGTTGGTGGTGGGGGTGAGCTGAGTAGCAGTCTGTTAGTTCAATTGGCGCGCCGGTGCCGATTGCGAAATGAGCTCCTCAGCTCATTCTCCACACGAGCGGACCGGACTGTGAGAGGATCCGTCTCTTCGCCGCGAGATACGTGCGTGAGACGTGCAGGCTGATGGCGTGTATGTGGCTTGCATGGCGCCGTGGTCTCTGCGCTTCCTGGTCTCTCAGCTTCCTCATTTCTCAGCTCCTGGTCTCTCGGCTTCCTGTTTCTCTGACTCACGAATTCTATTGGGACTTCTCAACTACCCTATCCATAAATAGTGACTAGTTACGGGTGTTGGAACGTCGTCTGATCGTGAGCAGTTGGCGACGGGTTGTGAAGAACAGACTGAAGGAGTTCGATCGGAGCAGAGTGAGAATGACGCGGTTGAAGTCTTCGTGCTCCTC
>JAADXN010000945.1:0-12959 GCA_023337875.1 Pythium apleroticum | reverse complement strand
CGCCAGTGACGTTAATATGAACCAGTCTTCAAATGTAATGAGGTACTTTCCGCCGTAGATGAGATAGCCCAGGCGGTTGATCTCGTAGGCGGTGAGCACGTGTGGACGCATGGACGCAGCAGGACCGACGGCATCTTCGATTAAGTCGTGCTGCGAGCGACTCGCGATGAGCCCGCGTTTGAATCGTCCGTGGAACAATGCTTTCCGTCCATCGACCGGTGTGACGACGTTGCGGCTGGTAGAGTCCGTGTGCTGTCGAGGCAAGAGTGAAGACGGTGACGAGCACACTGGCGACAGCCCGAGACCGCCGGCGTGGCATGCTCGAAGCGCAAGTACTTTTTCAATCTGGCACGCGGGGTACGAACGCGACTTGTTTCCGGACGGCGGCATTTTCTCGGACCACAGCAGCGGCAGGAAGTCGAGAGCGAGCACGGCGAGCTTGGCGTAGAAGATCGCGTGGAGGCCGCATTCATGCGCAGTGCAATGGCGGGTGTGAGCAACTGTGTCACTTTCCAAGCCGCAAACTCGGTGGAGGAGACGAGACTTGGGATGCGGCTGTCATACCCGAGCCACCCAGACTTCGCCAAATCCAGGCGAACACGATGCAAGATCACGAACACTGCGACTGTCGGACCGAAGAGAGAGTCGTCAACACGCCTACGCGTCGCCTTTGCGATCCAGTTGAGCAGGCTGAAGACGAAGAGAGTCAATTCCAAGATGGCGGGGTAGACCACGAACCACGCGTCACTGAATGCGCGCTGCTCGCCTTCAAACCCACAGCCGACACTCCAGAATGCAGCCAACGTCATCTTGAGTCGCGGCAGTAGCCTGATTGGCAACACGCCGAATGTTCGTGAACATGATAGATACCCGATGCTGGTTATCTGCCATGGCGTCACACCGCGGTGGTAGCTGCTCAGCATCGCCGCCATGGATACAAACCAGCGAAAGAGCAGCACGAAGATGGAGATGTTGGAGATGAACGTCTCGAGCGAGTACTTGTTCTCGATCGTGCGCTGTGTGCGCGTCGACCAGAAACTTGCCGAAGCGTGTGCCGTTGGAGATGTACAACTGGGTCGTGAGAAATACGTCGTCAGAGGTCGTGTTCTGTGTACCCCACCGTTCGATGATCGATGAGTCTCGGCATTGTCGAGGAGCAGGAGACGATCGGCAGTCGAACTCCTCGTTGGTGAGGGTGTTGAATGTACGCGACTGGATCCCCTATTCGTTTGTCACCGCCGTTGTCATCATGTCGGATGGCCACCGCTGCCCTGTGCCATCTTCATACCAGCCATTCCGCCATACACTGCCGTGCTTCCCAAGCCACTCCACTGTCTTGGACGCTCGGATGGATCGAGGAACCCCACGCATGACGCCGCTCGTCTCGTCCAGGTTCATATACATTCCGTCGAGCCGAAAGGTGCACGCCACGCCGTCCCAGCCTGGAATCGCACGATGGGCATAGGTCCCGTTGTCCCAGAACGCCATGATCAGGATCGGCAGTGCGGGTGTCGCTGGAGATATCGCCGACGATACGAAGTACATCCTGAGTTACGTTGTACCCGAGCTTTGCGCAGTTGCCCTGTATCACGTCCAGCGACTAATCGATGCGCTCGCACACACGCGCGAAGTGCATTTCGATTGCCGGATCCAGGGTCGTCACCTCGCGTTTCACGACACGATAGCCGTTCACTGAATCACCTGACACGTCGACCACGGGTGCTAGCTTGGGATCTTTGAGGACTCGAATCAGCTGCATGGGAGAGTACGTCCGGCCCTGGGCCATGCAGACAATGCTGCGGTCAGAATACGGCTCGTCGTTGGTGCCCGGGATGAAGCTCGGTGGGTTTTCAGGAGCTCTACCATAGTTCTTGGCCTGGGTGAACTCGACGGTACTCCAGACAATCCCGAGGAACTGCGACAACACGAGCGCGGTCATGCCAGCCCACACGAGCCAGTTGAAGGGGCCGCTCCGAAGCTGCTGCCACGACACCTTCGCTTTCCTTCTGGACTCGGATCGGCGCCTGAACATGATAGCGTAGGGTGGCAAACAACTTCTCCACACAATCGCCCTCGACGTCCGAGCAGCACGTTCTTGGACTCATCGGAGTCGGGGCATTAATGCAAGGAATCAAAGAGGCCCCGATTTTCCAACTGCGGCGAAAAGAACGTCAGCTATAGATAGAGTTGTGGAGATCATTCTGGATTTACCTTCGGGTCGACAGACGGGATGATACTGGCGAACGACCAAGCCTTTGTCTTGGTCTCACGAGACGGCTAAATTGCTCAGGCTGCACTGTCTTCGGCTCCAACGTGGGTAACAAAAACATTCAGAGAAACGGGATTCGATTGAAGAACTGTAGAACTGATCCTTCTTGGCTCTCCTGCACCAATCAAGCGTTCAGAGTCACTCTCACAGTTGATGCAAACCACAACTCGGACCAACCGTACCTCGTGAGTTCTCAACCGCCTCATTCTTCAACAGTCACGCCTTCTCCGTTCGCCGCCGAGGTTTGTCCTGAGCTCTTATCGCTGTCTCCAACTGGCTTCGCCGTCTCGCTGATACCGAGAATGCCCTTTACGACCGCGTCGGTACCATTCACAGCAAGGTGCATGTGCTCAATGTTGGTCTTCATCGCCATCCGCAGCGTGCGCCAGCAGAACATCTTGTCCTTGTCGGGCCAGTAGGCTTCTTCGATGCCGTTCTCTGGATCCCACGCCTCCGCGAAGCGCTCCGTGTACTTTTCCATCGGCACAGCAGTCGCGCGTTCTTGGCCACGGATACGCTCCAGGATCGCCGACGGTTTTGAGCTTTCAGTCAGGATCTGTTCCATCAGAGACGAGTCGCCTCCTTCCTGCGGGCGGCTTCGCTTGACGAGAGGCGGACGGGCCGACAACGCGCCGGCGTCACCAAGTCGTCGCTTCTTCGGTTGAGCATCGTCGTCGGCAGTCGCCTCCGCCACAGGATGGCGCTCGTAGCTTGGACATTTCTCCATTTTCCACTTGACCCAGTTTCTCTCTCGCTCGAGCACGGTCGAGAGCATCTCGCTGAAGCCCTTTCCGTCCGACGGCGTCTCGCGTAGCAACTTGGTGACCCGCTCTGTGAGCTCCTGAAGCTTCGACTTCGGGGTCTTGCATCCGTCAGGCTGCTTGGCCTTGCTCAGGTGGTTGAACAGGATCAGGAACTGGGTCAGCATGCACTCGCGCAGGATCGGATCACGTAGCTGAAGACGGAACAGACGGCTGTTGGTCAAGTACTTGGGCTGGAAAAAGTGGTCCTGCGTGCCCTTCGTGATCGCGTCGTGCTCGTCGTCCGTCTCGCCGCTGTCGCTCACCACGCCAGTTGCGCCACTCAGCAAGTCCCGCGTGCGTTCGAGATCGTCTGGGGAGAACGCGTTTCCTTCGAACGCTGACAGCACCGTGTTGAGCTCTTCCATCTACAAATCATTCACAGATCGCGTCAGGAAACTGCCGCGCCAATCGAAAATCCCACGAGAAAGCGTTCCCACGCACAAACTTCTCCCAGTCGTCGGCGCTCTTGGTCGCCAATCCGTGGTCGCGACAGAAGCGCTGCAGATCCCAGAAGGTGCGATAGAGGTTGTAGTCGATCGGCGCGCCGTCCGAGCTTGAGTCCTTGCCAAGCTGTTCCCCGTAAACTCGATCCCGTCAGTCCCAGCCTTCACTTTTTCGCGTCTGAACCAGCTTCGTACCTCAATGGACGCTGCTGTGACGGCCGATTCCGCGACTTCTGCGGCTTCGAAGGCGTCTTCGTCCTCGAAATTCGTGGTATTGGCAGTGTTGGCCTACACAAAAACAATCCTTCGGAGTGAGGACGACAAAAACACATCTCCGGTTCAAGAGGAGGAGCGAACCTACCTTTCCGAGCAAGTTCACGGCCGAGCGTTCCGAGAGCGCGAACGTGAACGACAAGAACACCAAAATGCGACCGCAGAAGACGCTGTTGTGGGTCTTGGAGGCGCGGCGCAGCAGTGCATTGCACATGCGCAGCAGCGTGAGCGACGCCTTGTTGGGACGCCCCGACTCGGGCATGAAGTCGCGCGTCGACAGCTTCTCCTTGCGCTGCTCGAGCAGATCCCACAGCTTCTCGCACGTCGTGATCGTCTGCGCATCCATGAGATCCTCCAGCAGCTTGTACGCCGCGCTGCTGAGCAGGTATTTGTTCACAATGCCGTCGATACACAGGTCCAGCAGCTCCGGCACGCCGACGCTGCTGGGCGTCGCGCCGCTTTCCTGGAGCAGGCGCCACGACAGGCGCTCCACGAGCTTCTGCACCGCCATGTCAAGAACGGTCTGCGTGGTCTCCAGCACGCGCGTGGAGCCTGCGCCGAGGCTCTTCTCCATGGCCGCGAAGGTCTTGTCGTAGAGCTCCCCGAGCGACTTGATCGCATCCTTTGCGCGGTAAAAACCGCTTATCGCGGTCTACAAATGACACGTGGGGATAGCTCAGCATCTGATCTATCTCACAATATAACGTATAGCGACAGTAGATTCCTTCTTCGCTCCATATACGCACCTCCGCCTGACGCGCCAACTCGGATGCCATGGTGCTGAAGATGTGATTCCTGTGCGATGGAAGCAAACGGAGCACAGGTTTCGTACTTAGTCGAGAGTCATCTACGTGGTGCACACCACATTTGTGTACATTGGTGTGGTGCATTACTTGAAAAGCTGTCTTCCCGCCAATCAAAACCAAACGACAATGGAGCCGGCGGACGTGCCGACGTATACGACGCTGGCGGCTCTACAGGAGGCCTACGACGCGTATGTGCAGGACGATGCAGTGGAAAAGATTCCAGGCTCACTGGGGCTTCGTGTGAGCGTCCACGGGCGATTCCTTCGCAAGCGCAAGCTCTCGTACGAACGACTCAGCTAGGAATCATTGAGATCGTCGGTGGTTCTCAATCTGCAGGCTTGAATGTGTAGCAAGGGGCTCGTGTTTGGCGACATTGCACTGGCTGACAATGGTACGTGGGTCTAGCTGTAGATGAGCTTCATTTGCTGTTTTGGTGCTGACGCTTAATGCAAAACAAGCTCTGTTGGAGATCATGATCCGTGCACGCGGAGGGATCCTCACGGTGGAGCAGATCCGCGATTTCAACTGGAACGTGCATCTCGGCGACATTGTGACGTTCGGCGGGTTCCTGGAAAGCAAGGGCGAAGACCGTTTGATCTTCCACCTCGCGGAGGTGAAGGTGGAGGAGCCCTGGAGCGACAAACACCTGGACGCCTTCGACCACACGCTGTTCGGCAACATCACGATCCACGAAGCTGGGCTCTTCACGAACCCACCGCCTCCCGAGCAGGCGGATGCTGCAACAACTCCAGATACTGGTGCTGCGAATAGCGTCTCTGTCCCAGCGCCTTCGATTCCGTGCGGCTCCGTCGTGCTGGCGCCGAATTCGCAGGCCTACGCGCACCAGAAGTACACCAACATCGTCCAGATCAACGGCTTCAACGCCTGCAAGTTCTACTTTGCCGGAGGCGCGTTCGGCGCCCAGTGTATGCGAGGTGAGCAGTGCCATTTCTGGCACGGCGACCCGAAGGACTACGAGGCGAACCGCAAGATCTGGCTCGCCAAGCGCAAGGAGCAGCGCCGCACAGCGAGCCAAATCCTCGGCGACCACCACGACCCGAACGAGAAGCTGCTCAAGGACAACCGCGCGCGCATCCTGTGCGAGTGGCTCATCGAGAACATGGGCGAGGACACGCTCCGTCACGGCACCGGCGTCGTTGATGTCGCCGGCGGCAAGGGCGAGATCGGCATCCAGCTCTGGAACCATCGAGGCATCCCCACCACGCTCATTGATCCCGTACGTTTGAGCAGCGTGTCTGCGTATCTGACTAGCTGGTTGACGTGTTTTGGTTATTGCTCTTCCCGATGCTACTGCAGCGACCGATGAAGCTATCGAAGAAGAACCGCAAGATCGTGAACGCTTACACTGAAGGCCGAGGAGCGTGCCCGCAGCTCGTGTGCTACTTGAACGAGGAGGTGTGGCGAGAACACGAAGAGCTATTCGCGAACTGCTCGCTGCTCGTGGGCATGCATCCGGACGACGCGACGGAGATCATCGTCGACATCGCGCTCCGACACAAGAAGCCGTTCGCGATCGTGCCGTGCTGCGTCATGAGCCGCGTGTTCCCAGGGCGCAAGTGTCGCGATGGCAGCGAAGTCGACGGCTACGACGTGTTTGTGCGGTATCTGATGGAGAAGGACTCTCGCATCAAGAACGAGTTCCTGTCGTTCGAGGGCAAGAACCAAGTGCTGTATCTTTTCGACTACGGCAGCGAGTCGAACGATGAATAGAACATAGCCCCCGGCCGTTGTCCGTCGACTCGGTGAGATTGATCAGCTATGTGATGTCTAAATGCGAGTGAGCTCTATTCCTGACCAGGTATCTCGCACCACCAGCGCCTCGAAGATGGCTCGACATGACAGTTCGGATTCCGAAGACGACGCAGATGAAGACGCGGAGGTCAATCTTCTCGCGATGCAGATGCAGCGCTACCAGTACCAGTCGGTTCCAACGTTTACGGAGCTGTGGACAATCTGGTACGGCCCAGGAACAGGGAGGTATACGCATCTTCTCTTCGGTGACGGCCGTGCTTGATTGCAGGAGCCTGGTTGATTCAACGTGCTACGACATCAATGGACGGGACAATCTGGTACGTCGCATCTCGTGTCTGTGCTCCACATGCATTGCGTAGTGACTCGTTTGGCCTGCCGTGCATCTGGAAGGGTGTGCCCCCGATCGTGTATGCCGCAAAGGTGCGATATGTGATGCTTGTCTGTTCAATCGCGTCTGGGTGACTAACCAAGCGATTGAATGATATAGCGCGGAAGTGTGATCCTGCTGCGGCTGCTGCTCAACTACCACGCCGACATCAACGCCATGTCATCCGTGAGCTGCACATGAACGCGTGAATTCTTGTAACTCGATTGATTCGTGACCATGTTTGATGCAGATTCGAGAAACGGCCGTCATGGCGGCGTGTCGAAAGCAAAAGCACAACGCCGTTCACCTGCTCATCAAGCGAGGTGCCCGCTTGGACCTCATCGATCGGTCCCAGTTCTCTGCGCTTCGGTGGGCGTCAACCCACGGCGATGTCTCGCTTGTTCGACTGCTGCTCAAGCACAATGTGTCTGTGACGAGCGACTGCTACACGGCCAACTCGGCGCTTGAGATCGCCATGGCCCAACCGACGAAGAAACACGCGAAAATCGCGCTCTTGCTACAGCGCCAACTTGGTACGGTGATCGCTCAGCAGTGTTCAATAATGTAAGTCGAACGAGCGACTGACTGCCTCATGTCGTGGTTGATGGCCAGTCATGGAACGGCGCCAACTTCTACAAGACGTCATTAAGCAGAAAGAACGAGCTGAAATCGCCGAAATCAAGAAGCATCGCCGCAGGATGAGACGGCTCGCGCGTAAGGAGAAGGAGCTGCAAGAGACGGCTGGAAGCGATCTACCAGTGGCGACACCGTCCAAGCCGAAAGAGCGAAGCCCCTTCTCACTACCCATCGTTCCAAGTTTGAAAAAGAAGTTGCGTGATCCACAGCACGAACCAGCGCAAGGAGGCGGTGATGACCAGGGGGATCGTAGCGCCAGCTATAAAGGCCCTTCCACCAAGTCAGCACCTCACAAGATGGCTCTGCAGCACGCGCTTCGGAGGCAGTTTTCACCTCCTGCGGTGATGTGGGTGAGAGCTGGTCAGGGGCAGTGGCGTCAAGTGGAGATCCACCAAGCAAACCAACTACCAGTAGCGGCGACGATGGTCACCGCAGATGCGGATGCGATGCCGGGAGGAGTCGAGGAAACGGTACATCAGCTGATCAAGAGCGAATCCAAGTTCACGGCGTTCCTGCACGAAACGCCATCAAGAATCAAGAACGGTGAAGCAAGGATTGGTGATGGAGTTGACATGACGGCATGGCACATCGAGGACCTGGAGTGAGATGCAAGCGAGGAGTCCAGCTGCCCTTCTGGCGCGAAACTTCTTGACAGCGACCCAAGCCAAGCCAAGCCGGCAAAAAAAAAGACATTCGCGCCGATCCGCTGAATGCCGTCTACACAAGAAGTCGTTTCTCATCCTACGCAGAACGAGCTCCCGGATCGGCTCACAATCTCTCCAAATCATCAGCGCATGATGTCTCAAAACAACTCAACCTCGCGGACTGCTACCATCCAGAAATAGAGAGCCCGAAACAGCGAGCAGCAACGACCGATCACCCTGCGCGTGTCGTCGATGCGAGTGGAAGCACCCGTGACATCACAATCAACCTGTCCAGGATGATAACGATGAGGTCACGCACAGAAACACGTCGTCCGCAGAACTGCATGGCGTTCGCTCATTCTCGTGCCGTTCAACTAGTTTATCTGGGGTTTCATGGCGCTGCTCGTGTCGTCCCAGTTCCTGGACGTGTTCTGGAACACGCTGACAAGTTCCGACTACTCAAGTTTGGCGAACATCCAGCGACCAGTCTGCCCTCGGGGTCAGCGAAGCCAAACCTGGGTCGAAATGGTATGGTTCAACCAAGTGTACATCTCGAACGGCACGCACTTCGGCTACTTCCTCTTTGAAGGCGTACTCAAGCGCGTGGTTGACAGCAAGTACACTCTCGAGACCTTCATCTCCAACCTCTCCGTCTTCGTGCTGCTCTTCCGCTGGTTCGTGTCCATGGCTGTCATGGCCAACAGCTACCGAAAAGGCGTCGCGCCATGGTATGTATCGGGTATCGGCTGCCTGTCGAGCTCGCGGACCTTCAACGTGTTGCCGATCGTGTTGCTGCCACGACTGAAGATGACGATGGCGGCGTTTTGGACGGTGGGATGCGAGTTTGAAAGATCGCAACGCGCGTTGGGCGAGGCGTGGTTCGGAAGGTACCCGGCTATCGTCGAACTCATGCTGCTGTACTACAGTGTGATCAACATCGTCGCCAAGATCACGCACCGTCGCGTGGACGACGTGCTGTTCGGTCCTACAGTCATAGCGTTCGCTCTTCTCTATCGATTTCGCCTTCCGCTCGTGAGATCTGGCTGGCTGGGGCTCGGCGTCCAAGACCGCATCAGTGCCACTCTCACGTCGGACGACTTCAGCGAATTCACTGTGCTTGATATGTTTGCCCCGAGGGTCGCTATCCGTATGCATGGCAACATCAAGAGAATCTACTTCGCCAAGCTCATCGTGCTCGCACTCAACCTCGTGCCGCTTCTGGTGTCCGAGAACATGACGCGGTCGGGAACGAAGTACCGATCGTACGAAACGTGTGAGATCGAGAAAACGTTGGCTTTGCGCGCCTCGAACGTCGCGGACTGAGCGTGTTCGCAGTATACAAGACTATTCCAGCATCACGCAGGCTTGGCGCAGGCCCACGCGTGACCTCGCCAGCACTCAGTGAGCAAGAACCAGTGCTGGGTAGACGGGAGAGACCCACCCGGTTGAAACTGAGTACGAAGACACTGGTAACACCTGTGACTACACGTTCCAACGCGTCCGAACCACGCAACTCGGAGCCTCCACGAATAGCGCAAGAAAAGAATACTGGACATAGCAGTCTTCTCGGAGGGTCAGCGATCGGCCACGGCCACGGAATCGACTTCACGCCACGTGCTCATTGGCTTTGAGCTCGACCGACTCAGCTACCTCGTCTACGGCGGCAAGTACCTCATCTCCTACGACGACTGGTACGTGCTCACGTCCATGGCGCCACTGCGAGTAGTGGAGAAGCTGTGGAACCATCGAATCAGTGTGTTCGACGTGGTGTCAAGTGCGGACGGTGGGTACTTAGTGAGCGAGAAGGCGCAGTTGTGTCGTCTGGACGATGCGAGGCTTCGATCGATCCCGTTTTACGACGTGACAGTGTGCTCGTTCCGGTAAGACACCGATGGCATGGCGGTGTGGTGGCTGACATTGGATGGAAGTCGACATTGACGCCGGCGCCCACACCAGTCTGATACGTCATCGAAGTGATGCCCTGCGGGATTCGTTGCATCCAGACACATCGTCTTACCGTAAGACAGCTATGATATCGTGAGGTTCCAGAGATGGGCCAAGGCTCCAAATCACCGCAATGCCACACCCAGATGAATTGTTGTTGCAAGACTGATGCCGACTTTTAGCAGATGCAAGAGCTTATCGACCGGCAGCAAAATAATGGGTGGTACTTCAATCCTGGAGACTCATGCATACACGGGTCGCATGGATCGAGTGTGAAGGGGTGAAGATCTCCTTTGCCTGTCACAAATTCTCGAACTGCTTCGAAGTATACTGTATTTTTGGACCACTGCATTGCGACAAGTAGTATTATATATTTAGCCCACAAAAATGTCGGGTGCCATCCAGACACAACGTGCACGAATGATCGCTCCGCGCTCAAACAAACCTGCTCCCCATCAGACTGCTGCCAGCGCGTTCATCGCCGATTTCGCCCCAAGAGGAACGTCGCGAGTCGTCACACTCGAGCCATGGCTGGGGTATCTGTATCAAACAAGGCAACACAGCGGGCTGCCAGACACCCAGCCGCCTTGGGCAAAGCGACGTGGCGTTCGTTGATTCTCGTGCCGTTTAATTGGTTCATCTGGGGCTTCATGGCGCTGCTGGTGTCATCTCAATTTCTCGGTGTCTTCTGGAGCAAACTGACAGTCGGCCAGAGCCTTCACTATGGACTTGTGCCAGAGAGTAGCCCACCAAGTGCCATCCCGGGACTCAACGATGAGCCGTACTCCGACCGAAGCCTCGTGTGCATGGCCCAAGGACGCTCTTTCGCGCCCATACAGCTCAGCCAAGTCCTCTCCGATCCCAAGCTCGCGCCAGTCGTGGACACCACGGGTACTTCGATCAGTGGTTATCGAGTGGTGAAGCGTGAGACCGTGGAATTGGACCGCCTGACGAGCCAACACTTCAGTCAAGTCTGCGAGCGCATAGACTACGCACTGGTCGCAATCCAAGACAGTTGTGAGAAGCTGGGCTACAACGTCACTCGAGACACGCTCGTCATCGTCGAAGATATCTTCAGCAACACGACCAAGGCAATCCCTAAGGCTCTGCCGATCCTGATCATGCCATTCTGGGACAACGGCATCTACGCGCACTACGCGATTCCAGGCGTGGACGGCATGGCGTGCGTGTTTCGACTGGACGGACTCTTCACTATTCTGGAAGAGACGGTAGGCGTGTTGCGTGGGGCGCCGCGTTCGATTCGTGCAACGAAGACAGCCCAATGGCTTGATCAGCCTGATGGTGTGTGGCGCAATGGGTGGTACGAGGACGGCAGCGGTCAGCGCTGGTCGTCCGACATGATGACGACACAACCAGGTAACGTCCACGGTATTGAGACGCGCCAGTTCGACACCATGACAAGCCAGGAAATCGACTGTGTCACGAAACCAGTGCCTCAGCGGTGCTTCGACTATCCTCTGATCGATACGTGGGGTCAGCAATGCAAAACCTGGGATGAGATCTTGTGGTTCAACCAAGTGTACATCTCGAACGGCACGCACTTCGGCCAGTTCCTGTTTGAAGGTGAGTTAGAGCGGGTGGTTGACAACAAGTACTCACTCGAGACTTTCCTCTCCAACCTATCAGTCTGCGTGCTGTTGTTTCGGTGGTTCGTGTCCATGGCTGTCATGGCCAACAGCTATCGACAAGGTGTCGCTCCGTGGTACGAGTCCGGAATCGGTTGTTTGTCGAGCTCACGCACGTTCAACGTCCTTCCGATCATGCTGCTGCCACGGCTGAAGATGACGATGGCGGCATTTTGGACGGTGGGATGCGAGTTTCAAGGCTCCCAGCGGGCGTTGAGTCAAGCTTGGTTCGCAGTGTATCCAGCCATTGCAGAGCTCATGCTGTTGTTCTACAGCGTGATCAACATCGTCGCCAAGATCGCGCACCGTCGCGTGGACGACGTTCTGTTTGGTCCGACGGTGATCTCGCTGGCGATATTGCATCGCTTCCGTTTCAAGCTATCGGTCTCGGGTTGGCTGGCTCTTGATGGCCGTCTCCCCACGGTACTGACGTCCGATCAGTTTGAGCTGCTCACGTTCATAGACATGTTTGGACCGAGCGTCGCCATTCGAATGCACGGAAACATCGCAGGCATCTACTACACCAAGCTCGTCGTGCTCGCACTAAACCTCGTACCGCTGCTTCTCTCCGAAAACATGACTCGCTCGGGAAAGAAGTACCAGTCGTACGCAGTGTGCGAGATCGAGAAGACGCTCGCGTTACGAGCGTCGAACGTCGGCGGACTGGGCGTTTCCCCAGTATACATCACGACCAACACGTCCGCCAGACTCGATGCAGGTCCACGCGTGCCTTCCACATCGAGTGCGGGACGGCAGGGTGCAAGAAAACGTGACGGCCTTCTTCGCTCGAAGTTAACGACGAAAACTCTGATTACACCGGTGACTGCATGTCACGCTGAGCTGGAGGCACACGACTCAGTGGTTCCATTCGCCGAGCATCAGACGTGTCTCGAAAAACGCACAGCATCGACGAGCGTACCGCGATCGGCGACTGCAACGTCCTCACGCCACGTGCTCATAGGCTTTGAGCTCGACCGACTCAGCTACCTCGTCTACGGCGGCAAGTACCTCATCTCCTACGACGACTGGTACGTGCTCACGTCCATGGCGCCATTGCGGATCGTACAGAAGCTGAGGAACTACCGCATCATCGTGTTTGACGTGGTGGCGAGTAAGGACGGTGGGTACTTGGTGAGTGAGAAGGCGCAGTTGTGTCGTCTGGACGACGCGAGGCTTCGTTCGATCCCGTTTTTCGACGTGACGGTGCGCTCGTTTCGCTGACACAGCGAAGGTATCGACGATCATCGCTTTCCACAATTCCTTTCAATGGTGGCAAAACGCACGCAGTCCTTGCATCTTCGAAAGACGGGAAGACCGTGACGAACTCACCGAAACGCCATTGTTCAAGGTACAAT
>JAADXN010000944.1:0-12961 GCA_023337875.1 Pythium apleroticum | reverse complement strand
CCCTTCGGGCTAGCTGGGCGCGGCGTTTGCTCGCCAACTTCGCTTCGCTCGTGGCGCGCAAGGCACGCGCGATTTAGAAGATGAATTCTGGACAGTGTGGGTCGCAATCGATCATGCTCCGGGGGGTACCCTACCCCCCCCTTCGCATGGGGTCTTGCTCCAAGCCGAGCCAACTAGGTCACTATAACGAGGGGAGGATTGAACCACCCTCTGGATTTTGGAAGCTGCCTCTGGATTTTTGTAATTCCCTCTCTCCGTTTCCTCAGTTTCCTCCCACATGGCCGTTTCTTCGCCGCCAAGTTCAGTCCCCACCCCCACCACACTTCAACCTGAGAAACCCCCCTTCCACCCACTGATCGTCACTGAACCCAAGTTCGTTCTCGTCCCGGACGAGTCGTCCGTCCGCAGAACATTTCGGCGAGAGAAAAACGGTTCTCCCACCATACACCTTGTTTTGTTAAACCACGATCTTTCTAGACCGTGTTATAGTACTACCTCCCCCGACCGTCATTCCTGCTTGTCCCTCATCCGACGACCGAAGAGCTCAATCAAATCGAGCGGACGAATATGGACGACGGCGACGGCGACGGCGACGCGCTCGCGTTCCTCACGCAGGCGCTGGAGCGCGCGCTGCACGTGCGCGACGCCGAGCAGTACACGGAGGAGGAGGAGTCGCAGCTGCAGGCCGCTGTGGCCGCCGGCCGCCACGACCGCGTGCAGCAGCTGCTGCAGACCACGCCGCAGTGCGTCCACGAGCGCGGGCCGTCGGGCCACACGGCGCTGCACGTGGCGGCGGCCCGCGGGCTCCTGGCGCTGGCGGCGCAGATCGTGGAGAGCGGCGCGCGCGTGGACGCGGCCACGCCACGCGACGGCGTCACGCCGCTGGAGCTGGCGGCGCGCTTCGGCCACCGCGACATCGTCGAGTTTCTCGTCGAGAAAGGCGCGACGATCCACCCGGAATCGAGCATCACGACGCCCCTGGCGGCCGCGGCGAGGGGAGGCCGCGTGGACGTGGTCAAGTGGCTCGTGGAGCACGGCGCGGCGGTGGACGCGCGCAACGAAGACGGCAGCACGGCGCTCATGGTGGCCGTGGCGGCCGCCAACTTGGGCGTGGTGGAGGCGCTGCTGGATGCCGGCGCCGACGTGGCGGCTAAGGACCGCAACGGACGCAGCGCCGTGTATATCGCGTCGCTGAAGGGGTACTTGAGCGTGTTGAAGGTGCTGCTGCCGGCCACGAAAGGAGGAGACGTGGACGTGCCCACGAAGAGCGGCGAGACGCCGTTGTTTGTGGCCACGCGAGGAGGCCACGCGGAGGTCGTGGAGCTGCTGCTCACGGAGGCAAACGCCAACATCGAAGGACGAAGCGAAGCGAACAACAACTGCACGCCGCTGCTGTGTGCGTGCTACTACGGGCGCGTGGCGGTGGTGCGGCTGCTGCTGGAGAAGCGAGCCAACACGTACGCCAAGCTGCTGCCGAACGAGAAGACGGCGCTGCACTTGGCGGCTCAGGGCGGCTACACGGAGATCGTGGAGCTGCTCATCCAGGCGGGCACGCTAATCAACGCACGCACGGCGTCGGGGTTCGCGCCGCTGCATCTCGCGGCGATGGAAGGCAACAAGCAGATCGCTGAGGCATTGCTGCGGAGCCGAGCCGACGTCGACACCCGCACAGAGACGGAGGAGAACCGAGGCTTCACGCCGCTGATGCTGGCAGTGCGAGGCGGCCACAGCCAGATCGTCACGCTGCTGCTGGAGCAGCGAGCGACGGTGAACGCGCGCGGAGAGGACCGCAACACGGCGCTGCATCTCGCAGTGTACAAGGGCGACGTCGACAGCGTGTGGGCGCTGCTGCGGCACGGCGCAGACGTGTCTCTGCCGGCCAAGGG
The DNA here is from genome assembly GCA_023337875.1 of Pythium apleroticum. Classification (NCBI taxonomy): domain Eukaryota; phylum Oomycota; class Peronosporomycetes; order Pythiales; family Pythiaceae; genus Pythium; species Pythium apleroticum. The sequence goes on along the minus strand of JAADXN010000944.1, from coordinate 11,075 downwards.
CGGCCTCACGAGTCTGCACGTGGCAGCTGAGGCTGGCAACGTCAAGCTCATCGACGTGCTGCTGGCCCACGGCGCCGATCTGCACGACCTGACCAAGGGCGACGGCTTCACGCCCGTCCACACAGCCGTCCAGCACGGCCAGCTCGCCGCTCTGCAGCACATTTGCGAGCGCCTCGAGGCCTCCGAGGACCTCTCGCGGCTGCCACCGACGGCCAGGAGAGGCTGGACGCTGCTGCACGTCGCTGCGTTCTACGGCCAGGAAGAGATCGCCCGCTTCCTGCTGCGCCAGACTGGCTGCCAGGTCGACGCCGTGGCACTGGACGACAATGCCACGCCGCTGCTGCTCGCGGCCGAGAAAGGCCACGCGGGTGTGGTGAACCACTTGATCTACGAAGGCGCCAACGTGAACATGGCAGCGGAAGACGGTCGCACGCCACTGATCGCAGCGGCGTCCAACGGCCACGTTGCCATCGTGCAGACACTGTGCCATCGGGGCGCGAACGTGAACGTGGCAATCCGCGATGGCGTGACGGCTCTCCAGCTCGCGGCGACTCGCGGCTACGTCGACATCGTGGAGCTGCTGCTTCAGAGCGGAGCCCAGGCCAGTGGCGGCGAGGCAGCGCTGCTGTCAGCCTGTGAAAGTGGCAACGTGAAGCTCGTGAAGCTGCTGTGCCACTACGGCGTCAACATCCACACAGCGGTGGCTCCGAACGGCGCGTCTGCCGTGTTTTTCGCGGCGCAAAGTGGCCAGGAAGAGATCCTTTCGCTGCTGCTGAACGCCGGGGCGGGTGCGAGCGTGAACGCGCCGCTCGCGACCGATGGCGCCACGCCACTCCACGTGGCAGCCCAGAATGGCCACGTCTCGATCGTGCAGGCGCTGCTGCGAGCAGGAGCCCACGTCCACGCCGTCACGGCCACGATGGCGTCGCCGCTTTACTACGCGGCCCAGCACGGCCACCCCGCGATCGTCGATCTGCTGCTGCGCGCTGGCGCCAAGCCCGAGTCCCACGCGCAGGACGGGTCCACGCCCCTCATGGTCGCGGCGCTCAAGGGCCAGTTGCCCTGCGTCCAAGTGCTCGCGCAGTTCCGAGCCAACGTGAACGCCCGCCGCAGCGACGGCGCGACGCCGCTGTTCCTGGCCATCAAGAACCAGCGCGTGGACGTCGCCGACTTCCTCGTGCAGTGCGGCGCCGGCGCGAATCTGGCCACGCGGGACCGGTCCACGCCCGTGCTGGTCGCCGCGCAGCACGGGTATCTCGACCTGCTGGTCAAAGTGTGGCAGCGCGGCGCCAACGTCAGCGTGTCGCGCGACGACGGCGTGCATCCGCTGTTCCTCGCGGCCTTGAACGGCCACGTCAAGGTCGTCGAGTTCCTCGTGACGTCGTGCATCGTGCAGCCCGACACGCCGACGCGCGAGCTGGCGACGCCGCTGTTCGGCGCGGCCCAGAACGGCCACGCGGCGGTCGTGCGGTTCCTCCACGCCAAGTGCGGCGCCAACCTCATGGCGAAGCGCCAGGACGGCGTGACGCCGCTGTACGTGGCGGCGGCCAACGGCCACTTCGACGTCGTGCAGCTGCTGCTGGGCTACACGGGCATCTTCGTGGACGCGCCGGCCAAGGACGGCACGACGCCGCTCCACATCGCCTGCGAGAACGGCCACATGGGCATCGTGCGCGCGCTGTGCGAGGCCGGCGCCAAGACGGAGCTGGGCGCGGCCTCCAACGGCGAGACGCCGCTGGGCTTCGCGGCGCGCGGCGGCCGCGAGGCCGTCGTCAAGTACCTCGTGGAGCGGTGGAAGGCCAACACGGAGGCCGCGACCAAGTCCAGCGGCTCCACACCGCTCCATGGCGCGGCGCAGCACGGCCACGTCGCTGTGGTGCGGACGCTGCTGGCGTGTGGCGCGCGCGTGAACGCCAAGCGAACGAACGACATGACGCCGCTGCACGTGGCCGCGCACTTCGGGCAGTTGGAGGCGGCGCGCGCGCTGCTGGACGGCGGCGCCGACGCCAACGTCATGGGCCCGCGAGGGGCGACGGCCGTGGCGGTCGCAAGGCTGCAGGGCCACGAGGACGTCGCGCAGCTCATCATCAGTCGGGGCGGGCGCGAATAGAGATACAGAAGAGGAGTGATTGATGGAGAGAAAGAGCGTCTATGATATTGATACGTGGGAGCACGAGGCTCGTTTCAAAATTGGACTACTTGCTAGTGGACTCTATGGTCGGCCGCGAGGCGGCCTAGTGCGCTGGCTGATTGATGTTTCAGCCGCTGATGGTCATCCCACTGCAATGCGTTGCGTTGGAGTGGCGGTGTACTCCCGTGTGTTGCCAGTGGTGGCAGTGCGTGGAGTGGCCCATGCAGCCAAGTGTGCATGGGTCTTTGGAGATTGATGTTGTGGTTGATGTTGAAGTTCATCATCACTGGCCGCTGAGTGATTTACTCGCGGATGGTCTTGAGGCGGCAGTGGCGTGGTGGGCGCGACTCGTACTTTCGGCGCTCAAACTGGTAGCGCGTGAACGGCACGTCGACGCCGCTGACCTTGAGCGTGCGCATCTTCTTGTAGTTGGTGGGGATGGCCACCGGCGGCACGACCATCTTGCGCAGGTGCATCAGGCTGAAGTGGAACGTCTTGGCGTGGTGCGTCTCGCAGATCGCCTGCTTCAGGGCCTTGACCTCGAGGGGCAGCGGCAGAGGCGTCGCCAGCGCGTGGTGCGTGCGCTCGGTGGTGGCCGGCGTGAGGAAGAGGTTGGTCGCGGTCATGACGGAGGACACCATGGTTGCAGTGATTGATGGAAGGCTTGATTGATGTTGGAGAGGGTCTTGAGGGCTTGGACGCAAATTGCAAAGTGAGCTCTGCAAGGCGGCGGCGAAAATCCAAGAAATCCGGCGGCGCTGAGAAGAGCGATTAGGCTTACCCTTTCACCAGCCAATCAGAACACGTTATTTCTTCCATTGGTGTAAAATCAGCCAATAATGAGTAGACAAGGGAAAAAGAACCCCGTGCGGATGTGTCAGCTTCTGTTGTGTGCGACAGCAGACTCGAACAGCGACGGGCGTGGGTAAAAGCTCCGCCAATCAGCGCGTGGCGCCCAGCAAAAAAGAAGATTACTTGTCAAATGTATACGATCTTGTATTAAGAGCAACCCACAGTGATGCTGCCTTGAATACAAGACCCATACATTCATCAAGTGATTTTCTTTTTTTCCAGAGTCGGAACTGCCACTGTGGCCACGGCACCCAATCAGAGGCCGCCTTGGTTCTTGTGGCATTGCGCAAGTTGCGGCTCCGTCAAGCGATCTGACTCCTGTGCAAGCGGCAGCCATTTGATGCCGCCGCGTCCGTTCTCACCAAAGTCTCCACTCCATCAATCACATGCGCTTCATCATCAGTGGGTGAGTGATTGATGGATGGATGAGGAAAGTAGGAGGAAATTCGCATACATTTCGTGAATATGAAGGGGTTTTGCTATGGAGACCAGCGATGGAGAAGCAAAAGGAGACCGACGCGATGCGGAGGACGCCGTCTACGTGGCCTGGTCGGCCAGCGGGCGCTCGATGTAGACCCAGAGCACGATGAACACGAGGCCAAAGGCGATGGACGACGAGCCCATGAAGTTGCCCTGGTCCGTGAGACTGTTGTAGCTCCAGCCGAAGTACTCCTGGATGGTCATACGCACGCTCGGCGCCAGCTTGTACGTGATGAAGAGGCCGATGAACACGCACGCGCACAGAATGGACTCGCCGTGGGACTCCTGGCGGCCGTAGTACACGACCATGAAGCGCACGAAGGACCAGAGGATGCCGAACACGGTGCCGAAAAACACGAGCACGTTGGGCAGCTCGGCCAGCGAGCCACGCTTAGTCGTCATCTTGTTGTACCACTTGTGCTTGCGGCCCGTGAGCTTCCACCAGAACGCCGCGAACATGGCGAAGCAGTTGGTGAACGCGTACACGAACCACGTGTCCTGCGAGCGCACGACGTCGAGGTTCTGCACGCCACGGTTGCTCATGGCCGAGAGACCGCCGAGCGCGAGCACCTTGGGGATGAGCACCGCGCCCATGCGCCACCAGCCGTTGAAGTAGATCGGCGCGTAGCCCGTGTACAGGAAGTAGATGGCCATGTAGTAGAACAGGATCACCGAGAGCGAGCCGAGCGGGTAGATGGTGCCGTTGATGTAGAAGATGCGGCGCATGAAGTTGTTCGGCTTGCGGTATTTGGGGATGGCGACCTGAGGACGCTTCCACTCCGGGTCGATGGTCTTCTTCCCCTTCTTCATGAGCGCCGTCTGGAAGTGGCCCTTGGCCCAACGGCGACGCTGCGCGAACGACGCGGCCACCGACTGCGGGATCAAGCCTTCAGCCAAGCGGATACGCTCGCCAACCTCGCCTTCGAAATCCTTGCGGAAGTACAGACCCTTCCAGCCCATGTCAAACATGCGCTGACCAGTGTAGATCTCTTCGGTCAAGCTGCCGTACTGGATGCCGCCAATCGAGTCCAGCGCCTCACGACGCACAAGACAGTTGGTGCCCACGAACGTCGCACAGTCGTAGCCGTCCTGGCCAGTCTGGATCGCATCGTAGAACGTCGCGTTACGGTGACCCATCGGGTCGCCGACCTGGAGCTGCACGCAGTCACGGAAGTACTGTGGCGTCTGCACGTAGCCGACGGCGTTGTCACGCACGTCATCCGAGTACGAGTGGAGCACCGCGATCTCGTCCGTGTTGTTCATGGTGTTGCACTTCTTGCAGACGCCAGTATTGCCGAGCTTGGCGTCACAGTTGACGCAACGCAGATCCTTCTTGGTGTTGCGGGTGTCACTGACCGTGCCGTTGACCTGGCGACGGTGCATGTCACTCTGCACGTGCGCGTCGTTCTCAAAGCACTCCTTGGAGCAGTAGCTGATGCGCTCCTCCGGCACACCAGCGATCTTACACGAGGCGCAGCACATCTTGGCGACGTTCTTGCAGCCCGTGCAAGAGCACGAGTACTTGTTCTTGAACTGGCGGTCCTCATCGTCGAAGAAGAACGGAAGCGTCGCCAGCACGAACTTCGGGTGCGGCTGCATGTCCGTGTCGAGCAGCAGCACGTAGCGGCCGTTCGATCCTTCGTTGTACAGACAGTTGTTGATGTTACCGGCCTTGGAGTAGTGCTGTGGCGGCTTGACACGGCCGACGAACGTCACGTGTGGCAGGCCTGGGTAGCGGTAGTCGTCACGGAACGAGCCAACCGCACAGTCCGCACGGTTGACAACGCGAGGACGCGATGGCGCTGGCAGGTTGGCCGACGAGTGGAGCTTACGCCACGCGTACACCTCCATGTCCTCGTTGGGGTCGCACACGCGGTCGTACATGAACTGCGCGACTTCCTGGCGGAGGTCGCCCGACTTCTCCAGCACGTCCTTGTGGAGCTCGATGGCTGGCACCGGGTTGCCCTTGGTCCACTTGGTGGTACAGTAGCCGTCATCCAGCACGTAGATCTGGAGCAAGTGCGGTGGGTACTGCAGGTTCATGCAGGCCATGAGCGTGTCGATGCACTCCTCGGCTGGCTCCGTGTAGCGGGTGATCAACACATCGACCTTTGGCCACAGCTCGTCCGGCACGCGTGGCTCGAACTCGTCGAAGTAGTGGGCGCCACGACGCACAGGCTTCCACATACCCAAGTAGTAGAACATACCGAGGACGAAGCTGAGCAGCTCGGCGAAGAGCAGCGCGAAGTACGACACCCACTGGGCGATTGGAGGGTCGTGGAAGCACACGATGTCGTCCACACCGGCCATCTCCAAGTACCACGACGGCGGCGAGAAGTAGCCGCTGAACGGCGAGGTGCCGCACGTCAGCTCGTTGGGCGTGTTGGTGTTGATCTTCTCGCAGTCCCACGTGCGGTGCTCGTTGTGGCACGGCTGGATGCCGACCACGAGGAAGAAGAGCAGGCCGAAGAACTCGATGAACGTCGCGAGGATGAAGAGGAAGTACAGGAAGCGGTACGACTTGATGCCCTTCATGTAGTACTTGCGGACGTTCGGCAGCTTGCGCTCGATGATGTTGCCGGCGCCGTTGGCCACGATGGCGTCCTCAACGCCCTCGAACCACATGCGGTACTCGTCGTCCGTCTCCGGACACAGCACCCACACGCGACGCTTGGTCGTGATCTCAAAGCCCTTGTGCGGCAGATCGAGACGCGCGCACGGACGCAGCTGCAGCGCGTCCTTGAGCTCGACGGCGCCGACGACGAGGTCGGCGTTACGCGTCGTGAAGTACTGGCGACACTCCAAGTGGCTCTGGAAGTAGAAGATCTTGGCCTTCTCCAGCGCAAAGTATCGGCGCTTCCAGCTCTTGTGGATCGGGCCCTTCATGGCGCTGCGCTTGCCCTGCTTGTGCAGGTAGCCGTGGACTGAGATGATGTTGTCCTTCTGGCTGCCGCGGGCCTCGCCGGCGACGTCCGTGACGTCCATGGCCGGCTCGAGCGGCGCGCGTGGGTCCACGTAGCCTTCCTGTCCGGCCGGGCGGCCTTCGTACGCCGCACCGCCGCGCACGATCTCGGCTTCCTTGTAGCCGCCGGCGGCGGGCGTGGCGTGGAGGTTGTAGTCATCGGTGTCCTGTGAGCCCAGGAGCTGCCGCTTGTCGGTCGACGAACGGCCGAACATGGCGCTGGGACGCGAGCGAGTTTCCTTTCAGATGGAGGAAGCTCTCGCGACCTAGGCGGAGATGTACGGCACTGCGAGTGACGAGAGAGACCTGGGGAGATACCCTGTTGAATACACAGCACATACAGTCAGTTCTCATGCTCGTAGACGCGGCTAGAGACGCATGAAGGCGGCCAAGACGCACGAGGTTTCCCCACATTCGCCTGGCCGCCATGTTGCCGTCACGCACCTCTGCGTAAGAAGTGAAAGTGAAACCTACTCTGCCTGGTGGCGTCGCCTTGGACTATGCGGCTTGGTTTCCCTTCTGATGTTTCCACGAAGGAGAGAAGAGAAGCCGAACCCTTGGGCTGGTTTGGTTTTGCGCTTTCGCTCTCTTTCCAGACACCACAACCCACACACGAGTCCGCGGCGTTGTCGGTCGTTTTTTTGCCTGGGAAGGTTTAGGCGCACCCACAGTTCGAGTTGGGAAAAAAAAAGCGGGTGGCGAGTCGGGGATTCAGGGATTCGGGTTGGCAACGAGCAGCCGCTCTATGCTTGGGTTCGCTTGAGTTGGTTGCTGGAGGAGCGCAAGAAACGGTCGATTGTTCGCTTGAAAATTACTTACTGGCTGTCTCACACAACGTGATTGGGTGCCTTTGGTGTAGGTGTAGGTGTACGCTAGGACTAGGTCTGGTGGACGGTCGAATGTCGCCCGCCTCTTCTTACGGTACCCTAAGCGCGATGCAACAACCCACGCCTGTGCTGCCTCGGCCAACGCCGCTTCCGGCAAGTCGCTGCAAAAGATCGGGTAACAACAAGACCAGGCGGTACTGGATTTCCGTGGATATCCGAAAAGGCTGCACGATTGTGACCAGACTGAACCCACTTGCCGAGAGAGATGTCATCTCACCTGTTCTCATGTGGGTCCACAGCTCTCCTCCCTCGATGACTCGACTGGTGCTGGGTGCACTAACTCGCCACTTGAGTGAGTTCGAACCCACACCACGAGGATAAAATTTGGGGGAGGCCTCCATGGTCCAGTCGGTCAGTCGATGGTCCTCGGCTTCCGTTGGTTGATCGAACTCAAAAGTGCTGAGCCGTCCAGGCTGGATTGCAGGACTCTCACTCGATGCAGCCGCTGCAATTCAGTGGCTGAAGGGGTGACTAGTCTCGCGTCACCGCCTTGCCGATACACATGAACCCAGTGCACCCAACCAACATCAAAAAGATCCATCATGGGTTGAGTCCTGTGGGTGGAGCTTTCGGCCACGGGAGGGTCCGGTGGCACTTCAACCGAGTCGCTTGCCATTCCAGTGGAACGGACTTGCCCCGTCCTAAGTTCTCCTGGAACAGTTCTTCCGAGTCTGGATGTGCATGGAACTGTCGAATGCGGTCGAGAGTACTGTATAGATCGATCACGCAATGCATGATGCGGACATCAATCAGTCCCGCGCGATGATGCACGATGTGGACATCAATCAATCCATGCATCAATCAATCCTTCGTCCATGCCACTAAAACCTAGAGTTGAGGAAGTTGTAGATCAAAATGCTCGAGTATGTAGTTGTTTTGGGGAGTTGGATTTCTCAAATGAAATGCGAAGTCGTGTAAACTAAAATGAAAAGGGGAACTCGCGACCGAGTCCAGTCGGGTCGGACCGCTCAGAACGGGTTGGACGACGGCTTCTCGACGAAGAACCAGAACGCGATGAACTGGATGCCGAACGCGATGGACAGGTAGCCCATGAAGTTGCCTTCGTCCATCAGACTCTGGTAGCTCCAGCCGAAGTACTCCTGGATGCTCATGCGCACGCTCGGGCCCAGCTTGTACGCGATGAACAGGCCCATCAGCAGACTCGCGAACAGCAGCGACGCGCCGTGGGACGTCTGCTCGATGTTGTAGCCGGCGAAGAAGCGCACGACGGTCCACGCCACGCCGGCGCACGTGCCGAGGAAGATGACCACGTTCGGCAGCTCGGCCGTGGAGCCACGGGCCGCACCACCCGTGTTGAACCAGCGCGGCTCGCGGCCCGTGAGCTTCCACCACAGCGCCTCCATGACGGCCGAGCAGTTGGTGAACGCGTACGCGAACCACGTCTCCTGCGATCGCACGACGTCGTTGTTCTCGACAGTACGGTTACTCAGCGCCGAGAGCATACCCTGCACGAAGAGCTTCGGCACGAGCGCGATGAGCAGACGAAGACCCGACATGTAGATCGGCGCGTAGCCCGAGAACAGGAAGTAGATCGTGATGTAGAAGAACAGCACGGCCGCGATCGAGCCGAGCGGGTACATGGTGCCGTTCACGTAGAACACGCGACGCATGAAGCCGTTTGGCTTGTTGTACGTCGGCACCTGGACCTCGGGCTTCTTCCACTCTGGGTCAATGTAGTTCTTCTTCTTGTTCATGAGCGCGATCTGGAAGTTACCCTTGGCCCAACGCTTACGCTGAGCGAGCGAGCCGGCCACCGAGTCAGGAATGAGGCCTTCAGCCAGACGGATACGTTCGTTGGCCTCGCCCTCAAAGTCCTTGCGGAAGTACAGCGCCTTCCAGCCCATGGCACACAACTGCTGGCCCGTGTAACAATCCTCCGTCAGACTGCCGTACTGGATACCTCCGATCGAGTCGAGCGCCTCACGACGGAACATGGCGTTGGTACCAGCGAACGACGAGCACTCGTAACCATCCTGGCCGGTCTGGATCGCATCGTAGAACGTCGCGTTACGGTGGCCCATCGGGTCGCCGATCTGCAGCTGGATGCAATCACGGAAGTACTGTGGCGTCTGCACGAACGCCACGGCGTTGTCCTTGACGTCGTCCGAGTAGCGGTGCAGGCTGGCCATGTCACCGTCCTCGTCCGTGTTGTTCTGGCGGTTGCACTTCTTGCAGATGCCGCTCTTGCCGAGCTTCGCGTCACAGCCCACGCAGCGCAGCTCCTTCTTTGTCTTGCGGGAGTCGTTCAGCGTGCCGTTGACCTGGCGGCGGTGAACATCGCTCGAGACGTGCATGGCGTTCTCAAAGCACTCCTTCGAGCAGTAGCTGATGCGTTCCTCTGGCACACCGGCAAGCTTGCACGACGCGCAGCACATCTTGGCGACGTTGTTGCAGCCCGTGGTGCAGCACGCGTACTTGGTCTTGTCCGAGCGGTCCGGGTCTTCGAAGAAGAACGGAAGCGTGGCAAGCACAAACTTCTGGTGCGGCTGCATATCGGTATCGAGAATGATCAGGTAGCGGCCGTTGGCGCCCTCGTTGTACAGGCAGTTGTTGATGTTACCGGCCTTGGAGTAGTGCGGCTCTGGCTTGACACGGCCGATGAACGTCACGTGCGGCAGACCCGGGTAGCGGTAGTCGTCGCGGAACGAGCCGGCGGCACAGTCAATGCGGTTGACGACCTTGGGGCGCGAAGGCGAAGGCAGGTTGGCCGACGAGTGGAGCTTGCGCCACTGGTACACCTCCATGTCTTCGTTCGGGTCACACACGCGGTCGTACATGAACTGCGCGATCTCCTGGCGCAAGTCACCTGCGCTCTCGAGGATGCCCTTGTTGAGCTCGATCTGCGGCACCGGGTTGCCCTTGGTCCACTTGGCCTTGCAGTAGCCATCGTCCAGGATGAAGATGTGAAGCAGGTGCGGCGGGTACTGGATGTTCATACACGCCATGAGTGTGTCGATACACTCCTCGGCAGGCTCCGAGTAGTGGCACACCAGCACGTCCACACGCGGCCACTGCTCATCCGGAACCTTGGGCTCGAACTCGTCAAAGTAGTGGGCGCCGCGACGCACGGGCTTCCACATGCCGAGGTAGTAGAACACACCGAGCGTGAAGCTAAGAACCTCGGCGAAGAGCAGCGCGAAGTACGAGATCCACTGCATGATGGGCGGGTTGTGGAAGCACACGACGTTGTCGACGCCGGCGATCGTCAGGTACCAGTCTGGGGGCGTGAACCAGCCGCTGAATGGCTGGTCCTTGCAGTGCATGGTCACGAGCGACGTGCTCTCGATGGTGCCGCAGTCGACCGACGGGCGCGCGGCGTCACACGGCTCGAGACCGACGACGAACCAGAACACGAGGCCCAGCAGCTCGGCCACGCCCGTGATCAAGAAGAGGAAGTACAGGATGCGGTACGTCGTGATACCCTTCATGTGGTACTTGCGGACGTTCGGCAGCTTGCGCTCGATGATGTTGCCGGCTCCGTTGGAGATAATGGCGTGCTCGAGGCCCTCAAACCACATGCGGTACTCGTCGTCCGTCTCCGGACACAGCACCCACACACGGCGCTTGGTGTGGATCTCGAAACCCTTGTGCGGCAGATCGAGACGCGCGCACGGACGCAGCTGCAGCGCGTCCTTGAGCTCGACGGCGCCGACGACGAGGTCGGCGTTAAGCGTCGTGAAGTACTGACGGCAGTCGAGGTGGCTGTGGAAGTAGTAGTTCTTGGCCTTCTCCAGCGCAAAGT
>JAADXN010000943.1:0-12969 GCA_023337875.1 Pythium apleroticum | reverse complement strand
TGGCTCTCAGCCACACAAGGCTCCAGCCGCCTCCGAACCACAGGTTGACGGATACTTGATTCTTGTATGTGAGAGAATATTCCGTAATTACTGGTCAATTTTCAATTTTACGGGGCGCCTTGAAGCTCCGTAATCAATCAACAATCAATATAATGCAGTTATTACTGAATACATATTATTTTATCCGAACCCTGGACGCGAGAGCCGTTGTAGCTGTAGAAGCTTCCAGAGTCTTCCTCCTTCAAACCAGCGATAGCCTTCGCTAGTCCCGCGACGCTCTCTTGCGCCGACAGGTGTCCCGTGTGGCCGTTGATGTCCGTAGCGACAAAACCAGGGCAAAGGGAGACAGCAATGATATTGTCTTTCTTGAGATCCAGCGCGACGCACGAGTTGATCATGTTGAGACTGGTCTTGGACGTGCGGTACCCGTAGGCTCCAGTACCCGTCTGGCCGCCGTCGTTGTGCGTAATGCTCCCCATCGTGGAGCTCACATGGGCCAGCGTAGCCGTGCCATTCCTGGTCGCCGCAGCACGCAGGTGAGGGACGAAGGCTCGCGCCACGAGGAACAGACCGATGGCGTTGATCTCCAACTGGCGCAGCAGCGACTCCTTGGTCGCCGACTCGAGCGTGTCCATCTCGTAGATGCCAGCGTTGTTGATCGCCAAGTCGATCGCTTCGCCTTCAAGTTGCTTCGCAGCTCGGAGAATCGACGCATCGTTGCTCGCGTCGATCTCCACGATCTTGTAGGGCGCCAGCGCCTTGAGCTTGTCGGCGTTGTTGAGGTTGCGAGCCGCTCCGATGACGTTCCATCCGCTCGCCTTGTACTGCGTGGCGAAGTCGAGGCCGATGCCACGCGTGGCGCCAGTGATGAGCACGGTCTTGTTGGCCTCAACGGCTGCCATGGTAGCTGCGCAGTCGATGTCGAGGTGGTTGGTTGGTGAAGGTGGTTGCGTGCCCGAAGAGGCAAATATGGGAATGATCAAAAGCGACGCCGCACGTTGTTCCGTGGGCCAGCCCACGCTCTACGGGTCACGCCATGAAGTGTACACCCCATAATCTCCTTCAAGAATCCAGTGGGGAAAGCCCTTGAGCCTCTCAAAATGAGACTGTGAGTCAATGGAAATTGTGGGCACTTCCACCACGCGATTGCAGGCAGATCGACAGATCGGTTGGATGGCGGGACGTTGTTTGTTGCCACCGGACGCATTTCGTCAAAACAGGGTAGGAGTTGCCAGGGTTGATTGCCAGTAACTTCAACAACCCCGTTTATGCAGACGGACATTTCAAGGCGCATATTTTCATTTCTGGACTTTGTGGAAGGTCTATTTTACAAAACTGACCCAAGTTCTGACTGCCATTCGTAAAGACGCACTCAACCCATCTCAGGACCTCCGACGGATCCTCTGGCACCATGGCGCGCATACGCTCCGCGCGGCGCACCATGGCGCGCTCTCCGAAGTCGAAGCGTTCTTCGCAACCGACGAGGCGCGGTCTCAGTTCGCTATGAGTGAGCCACTCTCCTGGCAGATAGTCACTCGGGAGGCCGACTTCGAGCCCGACGCCGGCGTGCTGTCGGCAGCGGTTCAAGCAGATCGACTGGAGATCGTTCAGTGGTTCTTCCTGCCCGCTCAAATGGCGTACATGCGTCCGTCCCTTGCTGCCGTGTGGCCTCGTGCAGCTCTAGTTGCTGTGCGAACCAAGCGCCTGGAGATCCTCGAGCTCTTGTTGGGAGTCAGCACGACGCTGTACGCGTCGTACGACCGCCAAGCACTGCTCGACGCTTTGCTCATCTCGTCCGAGTCGATCGACAGAGACGTGATGCAGATCCTTCTCGCGCACGGGGCTCGCGTCGACACCGGGATGGTTCAAGAGCGCTGCGGATTGGCTACGACGACTCAGGTTGTGGACACCTTTGTGGCCGAAGGTGTGCAGATCGTGGGCGCCGCTGTGGGTATACACACTTACTGCAGTCGAAACGCGCTGCCGGTAGCTCGTCGGCTTCTAGAAGCGGGTGTCGACTTTGGCTCTGGCTGCGAGCTGCTCCACGAGGCCGCCAAGGAAGCCAACACCGAGCTGATGCAAGTTTTCCTGTGCGAAGCATACGTCGATGTGGACGGATGCAATGCCGCGGGTCGAACGGCGTTAATGGAGGCAGTGTCGATGGAATCGAATGTGCGGACGACGCTAGAGTACGCACCGGTGGTGGCCCAAACGCTGCTGGATGCCGGGGCGGACGTGAGGACGACCGACAGACTAGGTTGGACGGCGCTCCACCACGCGATCTATAGCGAGTTCATTGAAGTCGCTCGATTGCTGCTGAGGCACGGCGCGAGCGCAAACGCCGTGGTCTTGGATGGTGACTTCATGCGCCAGTTGATAGGATCTGGGAATCCTGGCTGGACTGTGATCCAGAAGATCGAGCTACTGGAGGGGTACGGGGCCGATTTCGATACGCCCGCAAGCGACGGAGTTACGCTCACACAGCGACTGATGGAATCGGAGGCCGGAAGAGAGCTTATAGCGGCCCATGCGCAGTACGCGGAGATGTCCGAAGCCGCAGAACAACCGAGTCGACCTCCACAGACGCCACCCAACAAACGCTCAAGATTGGTGTGAGCAAACGGGCTCGCCTCGCTGCCAAAAGAACATGAGAGATCAGAGAACGCTGATAGAACTCGTGTAGAAGTATCCGATGAGCGAACGACAGGAGCCAAGAGTATAAGCAGCAAACCAAGTGACAGACTGATCATTACTGCCGTAAATGAAGAGCAATAGCTAAGCTTAGTCCTGCCAAGATGTCCAACAGCCTCTCATACCGGCAAACTGCACGAGCTGCGCCAGATCTCCCTCTTGCGCAACCCACCGCGTGTCCTGCGTTCTCGTCCGCGTTTCAAGTCATTTCAACCATTCGCTCCACATCCGTCATCTCCGAGATACGAAACGTCGACAGCGAGTCCTCCGGCATGACCACGAACATCTCCACGCGCTGGATCACGAACGCCGCCTCGGCCTTGCGTCGCTTTCGCGTCTTCTTCCGGTGCTTCTTCGCACTCGCCTCCATCAAATCCTGCAGAAACGACGCCATGTACGCCCAGTGGATCACGCCGTGGGCCGTATACGGCTTCACGAGCTGCACAAAACGCACGAGGCCACAGTTTATGTCAACGTACACGGTGTCGTAGCCGCCGATGTTGAGTCGCGGACGCTTCCACCACTGCGAGATGTGCCGCTGAGCAAGCAGAGGGTGCAATGCTTCGTTGCGGTAGTCTTGGTCGATGCGAAGCCAGTCAATGCGTCCAAGCCACACTGTTTCGATCCGCTCCACGCCGACGTACACTGTGACTGAGCCATTGTGTAGTTCAGCGTAGAATTGCGCTTCCAGCAGCGAGCCGTTGCGTCTCGCGTGGTCATCGATCCAGCGGTTCACGACCTTGTCTTCCGTCGTATGGAATGCCTTGAGCTGCTCGGCACCGGCTTCCATGGCGATGGCTGCGATCGCGTACGGCGTCAACACGTTCGCAAGCTTGCCGTCGCCGATGTCGTACGTGTCGAACGAGGCCTCGCTGAACTCAGGCTTGAAGTCGCGATAGATGGAGAAGCCACAAAACGTCGGTGGAGTTAGATGCCACCAGTGGGCCTCGAGGATCTGCATCATGTCCATCATCCGCGCATGTTTGAGCATATTTCCGCCCGTGAAATAGTGCTTGGCCCGCACACGGGTTTCTCTCGACAGCTCGTGGCTGGGCTGGGCCTCACAGCCCGTCAATCGGTCCTTGCAAAAGGCGTAGAACTCGTCATTCCGGAATGCCTCTTGAAACTCCTCCAGTGTCCACGCTGGCAGAAGTTCTTCGCAGATCTCGCCACGCGGACAGCCAGCTTCGAAGCGTTGTCGGACCGGAGACGTCAGTGGTCCATCTTCGATAAACACGAGCCGCTTCGTGCCAGTGTCGGTCTGAAGCCAGTCCGTGATGACGCCCAGCAGCTTCCCCTTGTAGTCCGTTCCCAGCAGCCGCTTGACAATCACAAAGTGCTTCTGCGTGGACGGCACATCGTTGAGAATCAGATTCACATCCACGCGCGCCAAGGCCCGTGATTGCAGGATCTTTTGCTGCCGTCTCGTCCCGCCACGGTCGTAACGGAGCACGCCGTAGGCGTAATGCTGTATGAGTGTGATCGTCCAGTCGTGGCGCAAGTGGACGAGCCCAAACACCAACGCGAGCAGCGTCGCTCCGTAGCCTTCCTTGCCTTCGAGCCATCCGATCTTGCCATTGTCCACGACTTGCCCTTGAAAGAACTCGCGCATGATCCGCCTCGTTGCCTCGCGCTGGAAGAAAAACGTGTCGCCGGTGAAAGGAAACCCGAAGAGACCAGCCGGCAAGCGCCATAGTTTGCCGTCGTCGGTATCCATCTCGACGGGCAGGTCCGACGGTGGCACTGGCGCTTCATCCCACGGATGAGGCGATCCCTCACAGCGGTTCAGGCGAGGGAAAATCACCAACTCGTGCAGGCGAACCGGACCCGCGACACAGTCCTTGGGATACCCAGGCTCCAGTTTTTGAAAGAAAGTCGGCCATTCGAATGCTCTGGATGAGGGCGTGCGCTCGTCGACAGCGCCAGTCAGCACGTGCTCGACGCGCGCGTCTCGGGGCAGTCCCGTCAAAAGGTTGTCACGCAACGCTTCCTCCACACTCGTGAACACGTACAACTCGTACGGCGAGCTCGCCCTCGAGACGGCCGCGGAACAAGTTGCCCTTGTATCCGCAGCGACGAGTTGCTGGAAGTCGCCGATGGTGGCGTCTGGATTCGCCAGCGAGACCGTCAGCGGCTCAATCTCCGTGTCACCCTCGTCATTAATCACCCGCACCACCACCTCCATCGTCGATGCTCGTCCAAATCCAAACTGAGGAGTGTGGACTGTGCCCTCCACTCATCTTGTCGCAGGGTCCCACGCTTCGGAACAGATTGATGGATTGGGCATCAAGGGATGAATCCTGAAAATGCACCAATTTTCGTTTCTTCAGAGAATCATCGAGAAAATCACCGCGACGAGACTCCCTACTACCACGATGTCCAACAGCCTCTCACGCCAGCCAACTGCACGAGCTGCGCCAGATCGCCTCCTTGCGCCACCCACCGCGAGTCCTGCGTTCTCGTGTTCGCTATCTCAACCATTCGCTCAACATCCGTCATCTCCGAGATACCAAACGAAGCGAGCGAGTCCTCCGGCATGACCACAAACATCTCCACGCGCTGAATCACCAACGCCGCCACGGCCTTGCGTCGCTTTCGCGTCTTCTTCCTGTGCTTCTTCTCATTCGCCTCCATCAAATCCTGCAGAAACGCCGCCATGTACGCCCAGTGGATCACGCCGTGGGCCGTATACGGCTTCACGAGCTGCACAAAACGCACGAGGCCTGCATCCTTGTCGACGTAGACAGCGTCGTAGCCGCCGATGTTTAGTCGCGGGCGCTTCCACCACTGCGGGCCGTACTCTTGAGCGACCACGGGCTTCAGAGCTTCGTTGAGGTAGTCTTGGTCGATGTCAAGCCAGTCAATGTCCCCCAGCCATTCTGTTGGCAATCGCTCCAAGCCAACGTACACTGTGACTGAGCCATTGTGTAGTTGAGCGTAGAATTGCGCTTCCAACAGCGAGCCGTTCGACATGGCATAGTCACTGGTCCAGCGGTTTGTGACCTCGTCTTCCGTGGTATGCAACGCGTGGAGCTGGTCGGTGCCGACTTCCATGGCGATGGCTGCGACCGTGTACGGCGTCAACACGCTCGCGAGCTTGCCGCCACCAAGGTCGTGCGTATCGACTGGAGTTCTCCACCGTAGCTCCAGGATCAACTGGCCTAGGTACCTGCTTTGCGTGAACTTCTGCACGTTGCCGCCTGTGAAGTAGTGCTTGGCACGCACTCGTGTCTCTCGAGAGAGCTCGTGGCTGGGCTCGGCCTCACAACCAGTCAATCGGTCCTTGCACGAGTTGAAAAAATCGTCATGCTCCGCGGCTTTCAGATACTCCTCCACTGTCCACGCTGGCACCAAACCTTGGCTGATCTCGCCACGCGGACTGCCAGCTTCGAGGCGCTGCCGAACTTGATCCGTCGGTGGTCTGTCCTCGACAAACACGAGCCGCTTCGTACCAGTGTCGGGCTTGTACCAATCGGCGATAACCTCCAGCATCTTGCCTTTCTTGTCGTCTCCCAGCAGTCGATGGACGATCACAAAGTGCGTCTGCGTCGACGGCACCTCGGTCAGAATCGATGCAACATCCACACGAGCCATGGCGCGTGATCTCAGGAGCTTTCGCTGCCGTCTTGTCCCACCACAATCGGAGCGGAGCACACTGTGGCGTCCATGCCCCACCAGAGTGATCGTCCAGTCGTGGCGCAAGTGGACGAGCCCAAACGCCAACGCGAGAAGCGTGGATCCATACCCTCGCTTGCCTTCGAGCCACCCGACCTTACCATTGGCTACGACTTGGTCCTGAAGCACCTCGCGCATGAGTCGCTTTGACACCTCGCGCTGGAAGTAGAAGGAAGGCAGGTCAGCGTCGTGCGTCCCGTTGATAGCATGTTCAAAAAGACCCCGCGGGAAGCGCCACAGTTCGGCTGCTGTGTTGATCGACTCATCCCATGGTGGCAATGGCGCCTCATTCCACGGATGTGGCGATCCCTCGCAGCGATTCATGCTCGGCAACATAACCAGCTCTTGCAACGGGGATGCATTTGGCGAACGGCTCACGGTGTAAACAGGGCAAAGCTTCCGAACGAACGCGAGTCCATCGAATGTCTTGTACGTGGGTGTTCGTTCGTCAACGATGCCGTTGAGAACATCGTAGAGACGCGCATCTTGCGGCAGTCCGTCGGCCGAGTTGTCACGCAGGGCTTCTTCCACGCTCGTGAACACATATAACTTGTATGGCGAGCTCGCCTTCTCAATAGCATTGGAATGACAGGCGTTGTTATCAGCCGCGACGAGATGCTGCAAGTCGCTGATGGTTGCGTTTGGGTCAGATAGGAAGATCGTCAGCGGCTTGATCTCCGTGTCGCCCTCGTCATCAATCACACGCACCACGAGCTCCATCACTGCTGCTTCTCGTCCAAAGCCGAAGTGATTGCAGCGAGAGCCCTCCATCCATGACAGTGCCGTGTCCCATGCTGAGCCTGGTCTCCACTGATGGAAGGGGAGGCATCAACCACTTCTTTCACAGACAGCGGATGGCGCGCACGGTGTTACGGTAGTTCTTCCATCAACGACGGCCATTGACGCGAGCACATCCAGCAGATTTAGCAGAGACCGATCCCTCTCCTTTGCGTGGAGGTCGTCATTCGCAACAACCCCAGGGAAGGGAAGGATGCTGGACGTCATCGCGGATTGGTACAAGACCAACACGTGCATGAAGCGGCTCGTGATGATCGAGGAGACACCACTGACGGATGCTGTTCGACAAAGTCTCGCGTGTGACAGCGGTACCTGTGAGCGATTTGTGCCGGCGTGGACACCAGACGAGTTCCAAGATGCTGCTCAGTACGTACGACCTCGGTGACGGCAAGCTCGCAAACGTGTTGACGCCGTACGCGATCGCAGCAATCGCCATGGAAGCCGGCGCCGAGCAGCTCAAGGCGTTCCATGGCGATCACGACGTGAACCGCTGGATCGACGACCGCGCGAGACGCAACGGCTCGCTGTTGGAAGCCCAGTTTTACGCTGAACTATACAAGGGCTCAGTCACAGTGTACGTCGGCGTGGAGCGGATCGAAACAGTGTGGCACGGACGGACTGCCTGGCTTGCGATCGACCAAGACTACCGCAACGAAGCCTTGCACCCTCTGCTTGCTCAGCGGCACAGCCCGCAGTGGTGGAAGCGTCCGCGACTCAAGCCTTCGACTCAGCCTTCTTTGCCTTTGAGCCATCCGATCTTGCCATTGCTCACGACTTCGGATTGCAAAAGCTCCTTCATGAGCCGCCTCGCCACGTTGGCCAGCCACGTCCAAGCAGCGAAGAAGGGATCCATCCTCAGATCTGATATCTGAGTCGGCATCCGCTTCAAACAACATCACGACCTTTCCGACCCGTCGTGCAACCTTCGTGCAACACCACGCGTACCCTGCCAGCTTCCCAACACACACAAGCACACCGACAACCAAGGGCAACATGGTGCGTAGATCCCGTCTTCCGCGTCCAATATGGAAGCCTTCCAGGCGTCCTCTGCCGCAGCGGAAACGCTCATCATCTTCTCCATGATCTAATCTGTGTGGTTGTGTGGCGTTTGCGATCTCGGACAGCCAGGATACGAGGCCGAAGAGACCATCAAGCGCATCAAGTCCCACAAGGGCGTGCAGGCCGTGCTCATCGTCAACCACGAGGGCGTGCCCATCTACTCGAGCACGAGCGACGAGGAGTTCGCGCTTGACCACGCGGCGCTCATCTCGCAGCTCGCGGCCAAGGCCAAGTCCACGATCCGCACGCTCGACCCGACCAACGACATGACGTTCCTGCGCATCCGCTCCAAGAAGCACGAGATCATGATCGCGCCCGACAAGGAGTACGCGCTCATCGTGATCCAGAACCCGAACCCAGGCGCCAGCGCCGCCCACGACGCCATCGGCGAGCACTAGTCTCCCCCCCCCAAAAAAATAGCGGGATTCCCGCTATCGGAGACCGTAAAATAAGGTATATTTCGTCGCTTAGCCCCCCCACCACCTTCTTACACCTTGGGCGGCTTGACCGCCGCAGCCTCCGGGTTGAACTCGGGGTTCTCCACGAACTGGAGGAAGAGATTCGTGAGCCGCTTGCGGAGCCCTTCGAGACTCTTCTCCTTGCGGCCGCGGTTCAGCATGTCGGCCTCGCGGTCGATGAGTTCGATGATCTCGCGCGTGAGCTGGCAGTCGAACTCGTTCACCGTCCACTTGACGTGGAGCAGCACGTCCAGCCGCTCGTCCACCGAGGCCAGCGGCGTCTTGAGGCCGTGGTACAGGTCCAGCAGCTCTTTGGCTCGGATCGTGAAGGGCGTGTGGACCTGCTTGACGCCGCCGTCGCTCATCTGCCACTGCTTGGGGCGGCTCATGTACTGCAGCATGGACTCGATGCGTTGCTTGCGGTTGGTCTCGTTGGCCGTGAGCTTAAGACGGTCGATCGTCTGCAACAGCTTCGTTTCCTTGGCCAGGATCGCCTCCAGGGCGGCCTGCTTGGCCTCCGGGTCGTGGGCCAAGTCGCGGTCCTCGTGGACTTTGCGGGTCTCCACCTGACGCCACTTGTCCAGCTCGTTGTAGAGCACTTCAAAGTCCCCAACGGTCGTCGGGTGCATGCGTCGGTGGACTTCACGCTTCTGGTACTCGGCGTCCTGGCGCGCGTGGTCGTGGGCTTGCGCCTGGGTCTTCTCCGCCTGGCGTCGCTTCTCAGCTCGTAGGGCGTGGACGTACGCTCGTGCCTGGTACCCGCGATAGAGCCGCTGGATGAGCAGCACCGAGTCTTCACGCAGACAGTGGAGCTGGAACGAGTCGAAGTACGGCTTAGCGGAGACCAACCGGTCCCGCGAGTTGTCGATGCGGAGATCCTTGCGCTCCATCTGCGTCCCGGACTCGCGCTTGGTCTGCACGGAACGCGTGGCGAGCACCTGTGTCTGCGTGTCACGATGAGCCCTAGGCCCGTAGTCACGGCGTGCCCGTGTGAGCAGAGTCTGTTGACCAAGAATAAGCTCAGAGACTCCTTCTATCAGGACAGGGAAGACTCAGAAGTCGTACCTGCGACGACGCGTGGTGGAAGATCTGCAGCGTCTTTCGATGGCGGAAGCCGCCTAGATACGGCTTGCGGCCCGTAAACTTTTCGATCTCGACGGCGATCGTGCGGTACGTCTGGGCCTCCTCGTCGTACACTTGCACCTGGATCGTATCGGGCATCGTGTAGTCGCTCGCTGTGAGCTTCCGCGATACGGACGCGTACACAACTCGCTCCTCGCCATTCTGGGTCGTGCTTCCGTCGATTCCGGCGGCTCCAAGCGTGGTCTCTGGCTGCGTGAGCCCTGGAGCAGGCTCTAGATCGGGGAACGAGATGAGCTCGGCTTGGAGCCGCAGGTCGCTGGCGATCTGGTCGGCGAGCGCCTGGATCGTGAAATCCTTCGTCACGAGCACGCGGTGGCGCACGCCATCAGGCTGAAGCACGACGAGCAGCGAGAAGTCGTTGCTGTTGCCATCGTTTCCGCCATTAACTACCCCTGGATCGACGTTTTCCGAGGCTTCAGCGTCCCGAAAGAAGCCGTTCATTCGACCGTTGGAGGCGTTTTCGTCCGGACTCGGAGGACTGGACGTCTGTGGCTCGTCCTGGTTGTTGTCGCCATCCGCCTGGGTCGACATATCGGTGCGTTCCTCGTCCGCCATAGTGTTGAGCCTCTGTCCACGTTGCTCACACAGGATTCGGGGCGGCTAGTGGAATCGAGGGGCGTCGCTTGGGGGGCAACTGAGCTCTTCGGTTTTCAGCCAATCCTAATCAGAGTCGTTCGATATTCACCCAATCAAACGTTAGTATTGTGAAGCCATTTCAGCCGATGGCTACACGTTGCGTAATGGTGTTCCCCCCAGTACTGATTCATCTTTAGTTCTTCTGCTTTTTGTGCAGCAGCGCGAGCTGGAAGGCGTTGGCCTTGCCTTCGTTGGCGACAAACTCCTTGCGCTTCTTGAGCTTCTTTACCTTACCCTGGTCGAGCTCTTCATCCCAGGAGCTCTTGCGCTGCGCACGGCGGTGCTGCCAGTCCTCCGCCTTCATACGATGCAGCACCTGCTCGTGCTTCTCGGCCATGACGGCCTCCAGGTGCGTCGGGCCGTTCTCCTCATCCACGACGCCCCACTGGTCGACGGCCTTGCCGTACAAAGCGGCATTCTTCTCGCCAAATCCACGCATCTCGCGCGGGTTGAACGCAACCTTCACGACCTTCGGCGCTGCTGGCTCCACGTGGCCGTTCTGCTTGCCATTTTGCAAAGGCTCAGCCGCACCAGTAGCTGGAGCAGCGGCCACCGCCGGCTCCTGCTCGACGACAGTCGTGGTTTCGGTCGTCGTCATCGTGAGATGCGTGTAAGCCTTCCACGTCGACGGTTGGTACCGCACGAAGCGACCCACGGGGCCAGCAAACACGGGCATGAGACGGCGCTTGAAGCTCGCGCGGTTCTTCACAGGCACGCTGACCTTGTAGGTCACGACAGTCGAGCGCTTCGGTGCCACCGGAACCTTCACAAGCTCCTCTTCCTTGCCCGCCTCAGCATCGTCCTTTGATGCGGACAGATCTGTTCTCAGGCTCGTGAGGAAGCCGTTCATACTCAGCTCTGCCGCCGGCTTCTTCTCAGCTGCCACACCGTTCGCTTTCACCGAGGCTTCAGTCGGCTTGACTGGCACGCCCAGCGACTCGGCCTCGACAGGCTTCTTCTCCGCTGCCGCCTCCTTCTTGACAGGCTTCTCCTTCGGCGGAGGCTGCTCGGACGGCGGCAGCACGCGCGAGTAGAACAGCATGTACGCCTTCTGCTGGAGCACCGTCTCCAGGCTCACCCACCGCACGGTCTCATCGTTCATCTCGTACCACTGGCCCGACGAGCCCTTAACAAACGCATAGTAGTGGCCGCAGTTCGTGGAGAAGCCCGCGTGGACCAGCACGGCGTTGAGCTCGTACTTGCTGCGGCCGCGCTTGCGGTCTTCGCTCGCCTTGTTCATGCCCAAGGACAGATCCAGCGTCGTGCCGAACTCAATGTGCTTCTTGATCTTGCCGAACATGCCGTCAAAGCGCTTGAGCTGGATCACGAGCACGTTCGGACACGTGTCGATAGTCATGCCCTTCTCCGCGCGGCTGAGCTTGTTGCAGCTCGAGCACCGCCACGCGTTGCTGTCGTCCAGCGTCTCCGTGGCCGTGAAGTGCTTGATCGCGCCCTTGATGCTGCTAATGCCGTTGTTGATCTCCAGCGACAGATCCAGAAAGTCGTCAAACCTCGTCGACTCAAAGCCGCACTTGGCGCACTTGAGCGAGTTCTTGAGCTTGCCGCCGAACGTGCGGTGGATGAACGTCGTGCTCGCGGCCGGGTGGCTCTCCTGCTTGATGTGGGCCTTGCGCAGACACGACCGCTGCATGGCGTCCAGCAGCAGGCGGAAGAACTCGTGTGAGTCCTCCTGGCGGCCGATGCGGAACATCTTGGACACGTGGCGGATGTTCATCACCAGCTCCTTGGGCTGCAGCACGCGCGCCGCGCCGCCGTGGACGCTCTGCATGAGTCGCGCCATGACCCTCGCGCCGCAGAACCCGCCTCCCGTGGACTGCTGGCCCACGATGAGCTTGTGGCTCTGGAACTTGTTGCCCGGCTGCTGCTGGCTCGCCACGGCCACACTCGCGCCAAACTTGGCCAGGATCTCCTTCTGGAGAAGGTACTGCACGAAGCTCGGCGTGTACGAGAGACACTGGAGCACCGAGTTCAGGTAGCACGTGTTGCCCAGGTTCGCGAAGCCCGGGCCGATCTTCTTCGAGTGTCTCCAGGCCAGCAGCCGCTCGATGTCCTCCTTGGGCACGAGCTCGTCCTTGTCCTTCTTCTTGGCCTTGGCCACGACCTTGCCCGTGGCTTCGTCGATGGTCGCGAGCGCCTTGGAGTTGCGCGCCCGCACGAACTCAATGCGCCGCTCGTTGACCAGCGCCACGGCCGACTTGGTCTGCATCTTGAAGGCCACACCGCCCACAGCGGCAGGCGCCGGGCCGTAGGTAGGCGCCTGGGGCATCGCCATCGTCGCGGCGGACGCGGCGAACGGCGGCATGGGGATCTGGTGGATGGAAATGGAGATTCCGCGGCTGTGAAGCGGCTGGAAACGGCGCGGTTTCGAGCGCGGCAGGACCGAGCCACGGCGCTGGCTCTGGTGGAGGCGGGGTGGGCTCAGTGCGCGGCGCTTCGCGTCCACGGTCTCCGCTGGGTGTGGCTTGAGCCAACCGCTAGCGGATCGGTC
>JAADXN010000942.1:0-12970 GCA_023337875.1 Pythium apleroticum | reverse complement strand
CACTCGGTTAGCAAGCCCGCTGTGCAGTTAGAGAGCGAGTCGTCAGTCAGTCTGTCGTGGGCGTCCATCGGGAAACACGTGCCATCGCCACAATCCAATTGTGGCGGCTGCCACGCCCGTCCAAGAGAGGAGAACGCGAGGTGGCACTCATCCATCCACGGCCGTCCATCTCTTCGATTATTCAATTTCACAACTCCTTATGTTTACTTTATTTCGACATCATACTATCTATTTAGAAGGGGTATGCTTGATGGACGCATCGATGGCTGCCTCGTTGCGGTTCGGGGATATGCAGTCGCCAGTCGCCAACGAACGGCGCCGCCGGGCGATGGCAGGCCACAAGCGCCGCACTGGATGTCCAGCGACGTTCGAGACCGACATCAAGTCAACGATGGCAACGCCGAGTGTCCACGTCCACACAAAGACGTGGATCCCTGCACTGGATGGATCCACTGCCTGCAGTGGCACTGGGTGTTTGGTTGCTGTCATGGAGCCAGCATTGAAGTTGTGTGTGGGACGGCCATGTCTCGTTGCCCCCGTCTCTGTCGATGGGGCGATCGTCGGCTCCGGAATGGACGGCCTTTTCCTCCCTGCATTCCAAACGCCAAGCGCGTGGCTCGCTTTCGACGATCATGAAGCTATTTTAGTGGCTTGTCCGATCTGCAACGGCTCCGTGTATGCGAGGCAGAAGGGCAGCTTTCACGACGTAAATGGCCATCCCCCACCGAGCCGATGCTGCTACTGGTACTGCTATCCACGAGGCGGAGCTGCGCGTGCAGACCAGCATATCCGTTCGTGAGCAGTACAAAACCAAGCTCCGTACGCTCGTCGAGGCGCTGCTGCCACCCAAACCATGCAGTTCGCCGTCAAAACCGTCGCCTACGAAAGCCGCGACGACAGACGCGTCGAAGAAGAAGCAGCGCCGCGACGTCATCGCTGATCGCCAACGTGTGCGGGCCACGATGCCCGCAGGGAAGGAGCTGCAGGTAGTGGGCGACTGGCTGCTACTGCTTCGCGCGGCGTCCGTGAACGTCGTTGAGAGCGTTTTGCATTGGCGCGCAGTCGTCCACCAAGGCCGCCCACTGCCGTACGAAGTCGATAAGACCAACTACCTGCTCCACATGGCCAACGACGTCGACTTCTTGGACGCGTGCGAGGATCTGGTCGTGTGGTTGGGCTTTCGACTCGTGCGGAATCCATTCATCACTCGAGAAGGACTGGACAGCACTACCGAATGGGGATCCACAGTCCTGGACATGCGTGAAGCCACAAAGAAAGTCACTGGCTCTCCACCGTCTCTGCTTGTCAAGCCGCTCGTGAGTATCCTTCCAGAAGACGACGTCGTCGATGGTACGCAGATCGGATCGGCGCAGTCCAAGCTGCTTGAAGAGGAGGCGCTGTACGGACGAAGCAGCTCATTTGAGTACGTGGAGAGGTACTTCTCGAAGGCGTCGAGTGTGCTGGAAGTCGAGAATGAAGACACGAAGGATGGCATCGTGAAAACCACCGACTTCCGGACCGTCTTCGAGGCAATTGCTGCGTCCACCAAGTCGATGCGCTCGCATGAGCACCGCTTGATGCTGCTGCAGAGAGACCACGCACGGGCCACGGATCTCACGAAGCAACTGGAACATCAGGTACTGTACGGCGATGTTGTGTCTCGCAGTGTCCGGGAAAAGGATGTCGCTCTGATGCCGAGTCTGTCTGTTGTAGGTTCGCTTGACCAAATACCACAGCGACCACGATTTGGTCAGTGACCACCGTGTCTGGCAGTACCGCGACCAGTGTCGACAGGCCACGCTTCGAATGGCGAACTCGTGGCTTCTCCAGCTTCGAGATCGACTCAAATTTCTTGATGCTGCCGTCAGGAAAGCACGAGATGGAGTTGACAATGCACGCAGCGAACTTGAGGCATTAATTCGACAGCGAGACCAATCTCGGCTGCAACGCCGGCAAGAAGCAGACGAGCAGGAGCGTCGAAAGAGCACGATTCGAAGGAAGACGCTGGAGCGGAGCCGTGATATCAAGGAGAAACGAGCAAGAAAGGCGCCACATCTACTGCCTCAAGACGAGCCACTTCCATCCGCCGCCACTGTTGACAACCTTGGTGATGAGTTCGTCGAAGATGTCGCGCAAGCACTCGGCGCGCCGCCGAGTCCAGTCGACAAGCGCGTGGAACTCGACCATAAACGCCAGGAAAACTGGGATCGGAGGCGACAACTTCGCCTGGAACACGACCGCAGCATATCTGAAGAGTCCAAGGAACGTGATCGGCGACGGAGTGAAAACGCGTTGATGTTTCTGGAGGATCGACAGTCGATGCTAATGGAGATCCGGCGACGCCACGTGCTCCACAAGAAAATGCAGCGAGAGCGTGTGAGGAAAATCACGGCAGCTCCGATATTCTCCACTGTGCAGCAGTTGGGCGGTATCGGCGGTGGTGGCAACGACAAGAAATACCGCGTCTCCGTGTATGACCACCGAGCCAAAGGCTACGCACTGGACGGACTCCGCTTCGTCGCGTACGATCCCTCGACATCGAGCAGCGTGACATTGCTCCTCTCCACGCGCGAGTACATTTCGCTGGGCTACGGACGCACCCAAGAAGGTCTGGGTGCCTTCTGCCAATGGCTTTGTATTGTGTATGACCGACGCAAGCGCGAGCGCAAGCTTGTGTGGTCAGGCGCCCCGTGCCCACCACCCTTGAGGGTCCGGGAGTACGACCACGCACTGCTGTGTGTCCACAAGGAAGGGCTTCGAGTTCGTCGGCACGCGTCTTCCTCGTATCATTTGGTGGCTGCGTACGTCCGCACCAGCGACACCTCGAAACTTCACTTCGTGATCTCGTCTCTGGCAGTCGATAGTGTCCTTGAGATCGCGTCCACTGCGTCACAGTTGCTGCCGACTCACTCAATGCTCGTCCGTGCTGACTTCGACGGAGGTCGTTCATACACTTCTTGGCTTCATTACGTGGAAGATAACTCGTCCTCCTCAGCTTCTCATAGTCCCTGGACCCAGGAAAGTGGAAGCACTCGGGTGTTCTCGGGAGAGATGAAGGGTCCACTCGGAAAACACGGCAATGAGGCGACTCGAATCCACGTGTACGACGTGTCGCCGACAGAATACGAGCTGCGCTTGGTGAAGCCACCTCAAGACGCTGAGCGCGCAGGCGATCCTGGAGTTGTTACTACTCGCGCGCTAGTGCTGCTCAAGAACCACGTGAATCCGTATGCCGTCAGGCTCCCCCACTCGGCGTTCGGCGATCTCTTGACAAATCTGGGATTTGAGAATGACGTTTCCGGAGAACCTGTTCGTGCTGTGGTATTGCCGACATGGCGAGCGTGCCTTGCACGGTATGTCCGAGCGATCCGCATGGCCAAGTTCGGCTGCAAGATCGACGGTGTCTTCCACTTGGTCATTGCCACGCTCGTGCAGCAGAAAACCGAGTTTCGAGCGCACTTGCTGTTTGAATTGGTCGCCATCGGAGTCGAAATTGGTGCTCGCCAGTCGTTGCGGATAGCATTGTCGCAGTATCTTCGCTGTGCGGATACGACCTGGCGTACTCTCGAAGGAGAAAGCTCTGCAGATGCGAAGTCATTCGTCTGTGAGACGTGTCTAGCCAACAAGCACAGGCTCGACGTCAGTATAGCTACTCAGCATGCAGCAGAGGAGTACGAGGCTGTGCAGGAGCCAACGGGTGGAAGCTGCGAAGCATGCAGTCTCACCCAACGAACGCGCTTGCAGATCTTGCACGGCTTGCTCGAGACTCGTGTTGGACCTGACAGTCTGTCGTTGGATTACTTGTACTACGGCGCGTGCGAAGCCTGTGGAGCATTGCCCCCTCCAATCCTCGTCGCTATCGCCATAAACTCAGGGGACGCAGACTTCGAATCACGCATCAGCCAGTATTTCTCGGTCTTCAACGCGGGCGTGGACTTGGTGCACACTGAAAGAGTCACATGCATCCGCAACACTCTTGAGCACAGCAGAATATGCGTGCTGCGTGCCACGCTGCCTTTGATCCCAACTCATTTGGTTGCCTCCGACCTTGTGCAACGGATACGGACGTGCCTGATCGCGGAGCACGAGGACGAGTCGCCAATTGCAGTTGCTGTGGTTGTGAAGAGACTCGACATCTTCCAGCTTCAAAGCGGCCGTGAGGAGGAGCACCACGCCGGACTCGAAGATGAGCATGGAATTGACCAGGCCTTGCAGAACCTCGCTACTGCCATCGTCCACGTCGGCCAGACCGAGCCGGCCATGATTGACTCGGAGGCCAACGAAGCCCAAGACAGCGTCTTCAACTTCGAAACATACTTGGTGAGTGAAGCGCTGCTCGTGGAGGCCACACGGGTGATTCTCCACCCCGAAATCGAATGGCGTCTACCTGGAGAGACAGTTGGCGCATCAAGCTGGAGCTCCGCTTGTGAGTACTTGCAGTATCCATCGCAACTGTCTGCAGCGTTGCAGCATCGGCAACGCGATCTCGTCATCATGAGCAGGCAGACACGGACAGTGCTGGACGCATACACCGCGCATCCCAAGTGGCCTACTGCGTTGGACAACGTGCGAGCACCCTTTCAGCCGCTTTTATCCACGATTCTTCACGTTGTGTACGTTCAGCACTTGCTCGACCATGGCGGTGGCTTGATATCTTCGCACGCCGATGGCTTGAAGGATACAGAGGAGATCTACGACTTCGAGAACAACGTCAGCGTCATCACCATTAGCCACCAAACTGGATCTGCAGCGGACATCAGTCGATTCGACAGCGTTTATTGAGTGAAAGTGCCACCACGGAGTCGATTGATCGCGGCGGCGAGCTGAGCGCAGGTTCCAAACAACTCTTGTCAGTCATTGTACGATGCTGACTCGCAAAGTAATAGGTTGCGTACCTCAAAACGGCGTGGCCGCGCGTAAAAGCCAGACTTCTTGTGAACGCTGAGCATGTCGAGTGACTTTGTGCGATCGAATTCCTCTTCCATCACTTCGATGATTTCCTGGAATGCATCATTTCATATGAGCGTTGGGTGGCGATTCACAGATCGTAGGCACCGCTTCTTACCTTCAGAGTGCGCTTGCCATCCATAAACGCGCGCGCCTTGAGAATGCCGTCGGCAATCGCGCGGACTTGGCTCACTTCAACAATTTGTTCGATCGCGCCCAAATCCAAATCAACCTGAACAGCAAGCTAGCGTCAGAATCCGCGAATTGGTAGCCAGCATCAATCTCTATGCCCCATAACCCACCTCTCCGAATTGGATGCGGTCTTTTCCGCGAGAAACCACCTTGCCATTCACTTCAAAGCCCCGAGCGAGCGGGATGCGAGGTCGGAACCCACCGAACACGTCCTCTTGACGGATCTCCTTGTGCTGTGATGCAATTGCCTTGGCTTCAGTCGTGACATCTCGAGGTTCGTAGGAATCCATCATGATCACGTGGTTGGCCACGGAGAAATAGTCGCCGGCGCCGCCGATCACGAGCACCGACGACACGCCATGGTTCTCGTACAGAGCGCGAACCTTCGAAATGAATGGCGTGATCGGTTCCTTGTCCTGGGCAACGAGCTGCTGCATCTTCCAGTCGCGGATCATGAAGTTCGTCGCACACGTGTCTTCATCAATCAGCAGCGTCGTCGCACCAACTTCCAGCGCCTCAATGATGTTGGCGGCTTGGGACGTGCTACCGGAAGCGTCGGCTGTGGTGAACTTGGTCGTGTCCTGCTTGAAGGGGAGGTTGTCGATGAAAGAGCTGATATCGCAGCTCACGACGCTGCGTGAGTCTTCCGAGCGAATCTTGACGGCGCTTTCATCCATCACAACAAACTCCCGACCGTCGCCCGGGATGTGGTTGTACACGCCGACTTCCAGTGCCTTGAGAATCGTGGTCTTGCCGTGAAAACCACCGCCTACAAACAGCGTCACACCGGCTGGAATCCCCATCCCCGACACTTCACCGGAGTTCGGCAACGTGAACGACCGCTTCAGTGACGGTGGCGACTTGAACGCGACAGCGCTGTCCTTGCTTAGCGGCCGATCGGATGCTCCGGACTATCAGCACATCATAGCTTAGTGAGAACAACCACTTGAATTCAAACATCTCAGCAACCATCACAGCGCAGTACCTCTCGCGGCAAAATGGCGCCGTCCCGCACGAAGCCCACCAATCCGGCGGGCTTGAGCATTCCACGCAGCGCTTGCTGGTCTTCGACCGAGTGGAGATACTTCCACACGTCTGCTTCGTCCAGACTCTGCAGCATGAGCGCCTGGCGAACGAGCTTCGGCAACGTCTCGACCAAGATCGTGTACGCCCAGTCGCCGCAGATCGAGCGGCCACGCGCTGGCAGGTTAATACTGAACCGCGCCTCCACGTCTCCGTTGTCCAGCACCATGACCGACGAGCGCTCAATGACGTGCTGGCCTGGTGTGTCAATCGTCATGTCACCGCCCTTGGCACCGTGCCACGAGTTGCTGGCTACCGTCAGACAACACAGCTCGTCAGTGCGACAGAGATTCGAAATAGAATGATTGAGCTCACGCACTCGTCTTGGCGTCCACACCGGCCTGGTGGGCACTCTTAGCAAAGCACCGCGTGAGGTAGTCGCACAGCGCGACGTTGCGGATCTTCGCGCCGTGCATTTCCACTGGGAATCCGGCCGACGCAGAGCTCACGAGCACGTGGGCTCGCGACGGACTGGCGTACGGATCGCCTTGGATGTGGTCGAAGCCCAGCTGGAACGCGAGGCCGCGATCGGTGAAGGAGAAGAAGCCGCGCTCTAGATCATGATACGCGTTGTAGTTGCGATTGTGGATTTCCTGTAGCAGGTTGCCGAGCTGCTGCCACGAAAGGATGCGTCCAGAGCCGGAGGACGGACGTGCGCCACGCTCGTCGTCCGCTCCTCGCCATCCGCCACCGCGTCGGCCACCACGCGGACCATCATACGACGCAGATCCTTCTCCTCCATGATCTTCGCGTGGCTCTCCACGGCCGCGACCACGGCCGCCGCCGCCGTACTTGTTGCGGTAGTATTCGCCTCGCCCCATTATTGCTGGTCTTGGCTCGGATCCTTCTAATACTACCCACCAACACCATTGGAGCATTCCATTGGCTGAAATGTGTACACATATAGCCAATCATCTCGACGGGACATATACGTATAAAACGATGCAAACGTCGGACGAACGACCTTGAATAAGTACATTTCGTCGGTTCCAACCCAAGAGGGTACGGCGTACCCACCTCGTAACCCCGCCACTCGCACCAACCACCAGCGGCCGCCATCCGCCCAAATTCTCACCAGCCAAAACCGGCGTCGGCCTCCAAGCATCTTCACGCGGCTCTCTGTGGAGCTCTAGCGCGCACGGCTGAGTGGGAACTGCGAGTATGCACGCGAACAAGCACGGCGCAGGCGCAGGCGCGGCCATGGGCGGCGGCGGGCCCATGGGAGCGCGCGGCGAGCGCCGCAATCCGCTGGTCAAGCAGCTCGTGCTGGAAAACGACCGCCCCGCCAAGATCAGCCACTTGAACTTCGGCTTGCTGTCCGAGATCGAGATGATGCGCATGTCCGAGATGCGCATCCACTCCAAGTACGTTCATTGTGCTGGATATTGTTGGCGATTTTGAGGTGCTGAAAAGAAGCTGATGGAAAACTTGGGCTCATTACGACTACAGGGACCTGTTCAAGATGCCGTCGCGCGAGCCAGCGGCCGCCGGTGTGCTCGACAAGCGACTCGGTGTTTCCAACAAGAAGGACACGTGTGACGTACGTGTCGCTGGCTGGTGCAATGATGGGCTCGTTGGATGAGGAGATATTAATTTTTGTTGGTGCTGTTGAACAGACATGTAACCTGCGACTGTCGGACTGTGTGGGCCACTTTGGCTACATTAAGCTCGAGCTGCCTGTGTTCCACATTGGATATTTCAAAGCCATCACGGAGATTCTGCAGAACATTTGTAAGGAGTGCAGCCGCATTCTGCTGCCGCCGCAGGAGCGCGAGACGTTTCTGCGCCGTATGCGCGACCCGCGCGCCGACTCGCTGCGGCTCATGGGCATGCGCAAGAAGATCTCGGCGATCTGTAAGAAGCAGGTCAAGTGTCCGTACTGTGACGGCATCAACGGCACGGTCCGCAAGATCACGACCACGACGCTCAAGCTCGTCCACGAGAAGTACCGCGCCAAGTCGGCCCAGGACTTGCGCAACGTGTTCGTCGCCCAGTTCTCCGAGGCGCAGGCGATCAACCCAGACATCGGACAGCACTTGCCGAAGGCCCAGGAGGATCTGAGCCCGATGGCAGTCCAGGAGCTGTTCAAGCAGATTCCAGACCAGGACTGCGAGCTGCTGTGGGTCGACCCGATTGCCGGACGTCCGGAGAAGCTCATCCTAAACTCGGTGCTCGTGCCGCCAGTGTGCATTCGTCCGTCTGTCGCCATGGACGGTGGAACCGGCAGCAACGAAGACGATATCACAGTCAAGCTCCAGGAGATCGTGCAGGTCAACTTCGCGCTTCGTGCGGCTCTGCTCAAGGGCGCATCGCTCAAGATGGTGATGGAAGACTGGGACTTTTTGCAAATCCAGGTCGCGCAGCTCATGAACGGAGATACCCCGGGCCTCGTCAAGCCGCCTGGAGCGCCGAAGAGCATCCGTGGTTTGTGCCAGCGTCTGAAGGGCAAGCAGGGTCGTTTCCGTGGCAACTTGTCGGGTAAACGTGTCGACTTTTCCGGCCGCACGGTCATTTCGCCCGACCCGAACCTTCGTATCGACCAGGTCGGTGTGCCTGAGCACGTCGCCAAGACCATGACGTACCCAGAAAAGGTCACGCGGTATAACATCGAGAAGCTGCGTCGCTGTGTCGTGAACGGCCCTAACGTCTGGCCAGGCGCGAACGTCATCCGCATCGAGGGCCAGAAGTTCACCAAAAACCTCCTGTACGGCGACCGTGCGAGCCTCGCGGACGACCTGAAGATCGGTGACATCGTCGAGCGTCACATGGAAGACGGAGATATCGTGTTGTTCAACCGTCAGCCGTCGCTGCACAAGATGTCGATCATGTCCCACCGCGCCAAGGTCATGCCGTGGCGTACGTTCCGCTTCAACGAGTGCGTGTGCTCGCCATACAACGCCGATTTCGATGGTGACGAGATGAACATGCACTTGCCCCAGACCGAGGAAGCGCGTACCGAGGCCATCACGCTCATGGGCGTGGAGCAGAACTTGATCACGCCTCGCAACGGTGAGCCGCTCGTCGCCGCGACGCAGGATTTCCTGACGGCGTCGTACCTGTTGACCCAGAAGAACATCTTCTTCAACCACGAGCAGTTTTGCCAGGTCGTCGCGATGTTGTGCGACGCCAACGACCACATTGACCTGCCACCTCCAGCGATCATTCTCCCAGTGCGTCTCTGGACCGGCAAGCAGATCATCAACATGCTCATCAAGCCAAACAACAAGACGAACGTTCACGTCAACCTGGAGCTGAAGGAGCGCAACTACACGGGCAAGGGAAAATACATGTGCTGGAAGGACGGCTACGTGTGCTTCCGCAACAGCGAGCTCATGAGCGGAAACCTCGCGAAGAAGACGCTCGGTGACGGCAGTAAGCAGGGTCTGTTCTACGTGCTGATCCGTGACCACGGATCCCTTGAAGCCGCGCGCTGCATGAACCGTCTTGCCAAGCTGTGCGCTCGTTGGCTGGGTGATTGCAAGGGCTTCTCGATCGGTATCGACGACGTGACGCCATCGGCGGAACTCGCACAGAAGAAGGAGGAGCTGCTGCAGAAGGGATACGACGATGCCAACCGAGCTATCGAGGAGTACCGTCGTGGCAAGCTGCAGCTCAAGCCGGGATGTAACCCGTTGCAGTCTCTCGAGAGTGAGCTTAACGGTCTGCTCGGTAAGCTGCGTGAGACGGCCGGTGCGGAGTGCATGCGCTCGTTGCCATTCCACAACAACCCGCGTATCATGGCTGAGTGCGGCTCCAAGGGTAGTCCGCTCAACATCTCGCAGATGGTGGCCTGTGTCGGCCAGCAGTCTGTCGGCGGCAAGCGTGTGCCTGAGGGTTTCGTGAACCGTACGCTTCCACACTTCTTGCCACAAGCCCTTCACGCCGCCGCCAAGGGTTTCGTCGCCAACTCGTTCTACAGCGGCCTGACGGCGACCGAGTTCTTTTTCCACACGATGGGTGGCCGTGAAGGTCTGGTCGATACGGCCGTGAAGACCGCCGAGACGGGTTACATGGCCCGTCGTTTGATGAAGGCGCTTGAGGACTTGTCGTGCCAGTATGACCACTCGGTGCGTAACTCAGAGGGTGCGGTCGTCCAGTTCACGTACGGTGACGACGGCTTGAACCCAGCGTTCATGGAGGGCGATGACCGACCGGTGGACTTCCACCGCCTGCTCGAGCACATCCGTGCCACGTGCCCAGACCACGACTCGCCAGCGCTGTTGCCGTACGAGATTCGTCAGGTTGCGAAGAAGGCTGTGCAGCGTCCTGACTTCCAGGGCATTTTGCCTTCGGGCCGCAAGTTCCTCATCGAAATTGAAGAGTTCTTGGGCTCCGTGGCCAGCAAGATTGCGAAGGCGCGTGCGAGCGTCGGCATCGAGACGATGGACCACCAGCTCAAGACGTACTCGGTTCAGTTGGAAAAGGTGTTCGAAGAGGAGATCGCGACGACCGCGTCGGCTATTACCCAGTCGATGAAGAAGGACCCGTCGGCGAAGGCCGAGAAGAAGGTCAAGGTCGCGACAAAGTTGGAGAAGGTGACGAAGAAGCCGATTGGCCGCAAGCGTCTCATCAAGTCGGAGAGTCCCGAGTCGGACGACGAAGATGAAGAAGACGCCATCACCTTCGACACGGTCGCATACAAGCGCAAGGGCCTCGATGCCGTCGGTTCCAGCGCGTGGACCAAGAAGTTCAAGACGCAGAAGTCGGTCGCCCAGTGGCGTGCGCGTGCTTCCGTGGACGGATCGGCCGAGAAGGAGGAAGCCGCTTGGTTGCTCTCGCACAACATTTGCCGTCTGACCATGA
Organism: Pythium apleroticum; assembly: GCA_023337875.1. Classification (NCBI taxonomy): domain Eukaryota; phylum Oomycota; class Peronosporomycetes; order Pythiales; family Pythiaceae; genus Pythium; species Pythium apleroticum. The sequence goes on along the minus strand of JAADXN010000942.1, from coordinate 1,945 downwards.
AGCAGGTGGAGAAGCTGTTGGAGACGGCGCTGTATAAGTACCACCGTGCTCGCATGGAGCCTGGAGAGGCCGTGGGTGCTGTCGGTGCGCAGTCGATCTCGGAGCCTGGTACGCAGATGACGCTGAAGACGTTCCACTTTGCCGGTGTCGCTAGTATGAACGTGACGCTCGGTGTGCCGCGTTTGAAGGAGATCATCAACGCCTCGAAGGCCATCAGTACGCCGATTATCACGGCTGCGCTGGTGTGTAAGACGGACGAGCGATCGGCGCGTATCGTCAAGGGCCAGATCGAGAAGACGACGCTCGGTGAGATCGCCATTCACATCAAGGAGGTGTTTGCTCGTGACCAGGCCTATCTGTCGGTGAAGCTCGACATGGACGCCATTGATCAGCTCCACCTCAACATCAACGCGCGCACGGTCCGCAACAGCATCTTGAACGCCAGTGGCGTCGGCCCACGTGGCGTTCTGCGCTTGCTGAAGGAGCAGCACGTGCTGCTCAACGCGCGCTGCCCGGACAAGCTCCGCATCTTGGCTCCATCCAACTACAAGTCGTCGCGTGGTGACACGCGCGGCGCGTACTTCGCGATGCAGGCACTGAAGGCCGAGCTTCCTGGTGTGATCGTCCAGGGTATCCCGACCGTGAACCGTGCCGTGATCAACTACGAGGAGGCCAGTGGCAAGAACGCGTCCAAGGCCCACCACTTGCTCGTGGAAGGCTACGGCCTTGCCGAGGTCATGGGTATTCCAGGCGTGGACGGCTTGAACACGACGTCGAACCACATCATCGAAGTCGAGAAGACGCTCGGTATCGAGGCCGCGCGTGAGCTGATCACGTCGGAAGTGAGCTACATCATGAGCGCGTACGGCATCGGCATCGATCGTCGCCACTTGATGCTGCTGTCGGACATCATGACGTTCAAGGGCGAGGTACTCGGTATCACGCGCTTCGGTATCGCCAAGATGAAGGAGAGCGTGCTCATGTTGGCGTCGTTCGAGAAGACGACGGACCACTTGTTCGACGCGGCGGTGCACTCGCGCACGGACGCGATCGTGGGCGTGAGTGAGTGCATCATCATGGGCATTCCGATCCCACTGGGCACGGGCATTTTCAAGTTACTGCGCCAGGTGGAGAAGCCCGTGGTCACGCAGCGGAGACCGCTGCTCTCGCAGATCAAGGGCTGATGAAGAACGGGAGAGATGCAAGTGAAAAGTACGAGCCTACGAGGAGAGGAAAAAGCAGAAAGATGGCGATAGCTATGGACCTACACGACCCGATAAAGCATACACAACCGCCAATGCACGCAGTTCGCTCTTTTACGAAGATGGATCGAATTGCACGCGTGTAGCCATGTCTTCAATACAGAACTCCAAGAGATCTTTTATCAGGCAATCCACTCGAAGTCAACGGGCCGTGGACACGACGACATGCACACGGCACACGTGATGACTCGGAGGGTGTCGTTCGCACAGCGTTCTTCGCCTGTTCTGCCCCGTGCGGACCGGAAGAGTTTTCCTTCGGCGAAGAGAAGCCCAAGGGCGGAAGATCGCGTCCTGTGTTCTGAGATCTTCCGCCCTTGCGAAGGAGACTGCAATACAGTTCCACACTATTCGTACGGCACGCACGGAACCAGCAGTGGTGCCTGCGGTGTCCACGCACCAGCGGCGGCTGCGAAATAAAGTGCGTGACGTGCGCGCTCACTACGCGCATCTTCGCGCACCGCGTTTCTTCCATCGACTTCAACTCAGAAACGAGACACGAGGGTACCGTGTGTGTACCCCCATTTGACAAAAGGTTACGTTCTGACAGGCTGGTCCAGATTTTTACGCTCTTGTCCACTACGGATGCCGCGCCTGGTGGGTTGCTGAGTAACCCAACGCAGCGACCAACAGCGACGACAGCGACTGCTGGTGTGATCACATGTACAGTCGGTCTCACTGTCGCT
>JAADXN010000941.1:0-12982 GCA_023337875.1 Pythium apleroticum | reverse complement strand
GCGCGCGAAACGGAAAATCCAAATGGTCAATGATTATTGGTCATAATTCGTTTTCAAAAATTCCCACACAGTGCTCGATGTGCCACTCTCCTGTGCGTGTTTTTCAGTCGTGCGTCTTTTTCCGTCGTTGTCTGTATATGCCTCTTCGCTGCTATCGTCTCGGACAAGCGGCAGTGGCCACGCCCAAAGCATCAACGCCTCATGCATCAGCGGCCAGCTGAGCCGCGCTTCGAGTTCCTTTGAAGAGCTCCCCGTACTTGTTCATGCACAGAGACTCCTCCAATTCATCGCGCCACTCCATTCGGCTAATAGATTATGAGAGCTGAATGTCAATGAGCGCGACAACAAAAAGCTATACCTCTTCTTAGTGACAGGACTGCGACCTCACCTCATTTTGTGTACCCCGAAAAAAGAGCTCTACTGCGACCTGACCCTATGATCACGGTGGGTTACCCACGGGTTACGTGAATAGAGGGTGTATACCGCGTATACTTGGGCTGGTGACTTGGAAGAATAATATTAACTATGTGATATGATAGTTGCCCGATTTATGTGCTACCGGACGCCCCGCACCATTGCGATGGCTCGTTCGAAGGCGGCTGCTTGGACTTGGAGCTCATTTGCATGCAGCTGACGCACTTGGAGAAGCTCTTCGTGCGCTTTGTCGATCTCTTGCTCCAGTTGCGGACAGCGAGTGCACTCTAGAGTGGATACGGTGTTTCCATCTTCAGTTGCTGGTGGACCTTTTGCGTCGTCGGCCCAATCGACCGAGTCCACGCTCTCGAGTCTGTCAGCACAGCTCAGAATTGCACGGCAACAGCTACACAGAGTAGCGACGTTGAAGTCCGTCACTCTTTGTGGTGTCTCGAACACTCCTTTCACTGGGCTAGCGACTCGCTTACTGCGATCTGGCGAGTCACTGCGGTGATGTATCCCTGTCTTAGACTGTCTGACACTTTGGGCGACGACAGGAGCACTGCGACTACCGTAGCGGAGCAACTTGCTCCTCTCAGCTTCGTAGTTGCGCAGCTGTGCCTTCACTGAACATAATTGGTCGCGTAAAGAGGACTCGGTTCGCTCCGCTCGCATCAGAGCCGACTCTTGCTCCCTTCGCTGGCGAGTGAGCTCCTTCGACTCGTCGCTCTCAGTCTCGATCCGCTTCTTTAAATCCGCGAGCTGTTGAACAAGGCTATTATTCGCTTGCTCAAGCTCTTTTCGCCGCCGAACTGCTTTTGATGCAACGGCTTTCACTTCATCGAGTTGTTGCTGATACTTCTTCGTCGCCTCGGCCGCTGCTTTCACGTGATCGTGCTCCATTCGACGGACAGTCGCTGTCAATTTGTTCTTCGCGTTTAAGATATCTTGCGCATGCTCGGTTTTCGATTCTTGCAGCTCGGTTTCCACTCGTTTCAGCATTTCTTCGGTTTGCTGATGAAGTATCGCGCGGCGTCGGAGCTCTTTCTTCGCCGCTCGAAGTTCCTGGGTCAGTTTTTCTATCTGGGTGTCAAGGTTTACACTGCGTGTTTGCAGTACTTGCACTTTGGCGCGCAGCTGTGTGATCTCGAGTTGCGACTGGATCGTTACTGCATGCTTTTCGTCGGCCTGACTCGTTTCCTCACTGAGTTCCGCTTGGAGTTTTGGCATCTTCGCAGCGTAGAGCTCATTCTCGACCTTCAGCTTTGCAGCGTCAGCTTTTGTCCGAGTCAAATCAGTGACGAGTGTGGCTATTTGCGCCTTCAGCCGAGTGTTCCTCTGAGAGAATTGATTACGCTCACTTTGTGCGACTTGAAGCTGCAGATTGAGCCCTTTAGTCGCCTTCTGTAGTTGATCTTTGAGCGTCTCGACTTCGTCTTGGAGCGCCTGCATCCGTTCGACTACATCACGGCCCAGCGTTTCGGACTCGTGCTTCTTCAATCCTATTCTGCTTAAGAAGGAAGATTTTTCTGCTGGTTGCATGGCTGGAATTGGCGGTGGTGGCTGGCTGCTGGTCTGGGAAATCTTGCTGTGGCCGGCTGAGCTCGCAGTATCGCGAATCATAGCTTTATTAGTAGCACTGGGGGCTTCGTAGACGACAGGGAAGATTGACTTCACGGAGTATCCTGTGCTTCGTGTGGTGAAGTCAGCTTTTGCTGTCAAATCAGCTGGTCGTGGAAGTGGATGCACGACTGCCGACCTGCCGTCGGGAGCTCTCGTGTTGGCACGGGTTTCTTCAGGTAGATGTCTTGAGGCGGTTCCACGACCGCAATCCTTCTCTTCGTCCAGATCAACTGGATCACGAGGTGAAGCGCACTCGACAGTCATAACGTCGTCATCCAAGACGCTGTCTCGGCGCGGGGTAGTTTGCTTCTCGCTTGGAGAAGTGGATTCCCCACTCTTTCTCTGGTGTTGTTCGCCGTGAGGTTCACCACTTTTCGACTCGGCTTGTTGGTCATCTTCCTCTTTTTCCTCCAACTTGGCGTCACCGTCGTGCTGCTCTTTGTCTCTTTCATCTTGCTCGCTGTCCGCTTCACTTGGCGCTGTTTGGTCGTGGTGAGCCTCGTCACACTCCTCCTGATCCGGATGGTCCGTCAATCCACCACTGACGCTCTTATCGTCTCGATCCTTCTCTTCCTCCTCCTCTTTCCAGTCGCTCAGCACGTCTTTATCCTCTGTAGCCATCGAGACACCCTCCGACGTCGCACTGTATAGATCCGCTCCCCCACCGTCCGTTGTCAACGCGGGCGATGCCATAGATGACAAGTCGAGCGCTGGCAAGTCGAGGCTCTCTGTCACCAACAGCAGAGGCCCTCTACTTCCTTCGTCCTCGCCACCATCATATCCTGCCTTCTCCATTGCGCGCTGCCTATTGATCAACTGCTGCTCTTCAACAGGAGTATGCGCATCAATAACTCGCCCAATGAGCCGTTCGGCTTCCCAAATCCAAAAATGGATTCGTCGCTGATCATGCTCCGAGATACGTCAGTCACCCTATCCACATGCAGCCTGTATTGAGATACTTCACATAACACTACATCCCACTGGAGTCCGCCTCTGCTTGGATCTGCTGGTTAGCAAACTGGGTGACGTACTCGAGCCGCGTCTCGTCGTCCAGCACGTTGTACATTTCGGCCTCGCGGTCATTGTACGTGAGGTGCTTCACAAATGCAAGCCGCAAGCGCGAGTCCATCATCGACCTGTAATGGTCCAGGAAGTGGACGATCGCCTGCTGGTTTGATGTCAGTCGTGTGGGCTTGCCGCTCACGTAGTCGTCGTCGTAGCGACGACGCTTGTTCGACGTGGAGCTGCTCTCCAGAGGCTTGGGTGTCGGTAGCTCGCGAACCTCCAGCTCTCCTTCTTGTTCCAGACACTCTTCCTGCTGCGGTGGGTCCTCACCACCAACAGCGACCGACGAGTCGGCTGTTGTCGCCGCTGATCCTTCGAAAAACTCCTGCGGATGCGTCGATTTGAGGTGGCGCAGCGTCGCGCTGGTCGTGCCGCCTTTGAGGGAGAACACGGCGTCGCAGTACTTGCATGAGCGCACCTCAAACTCCACGCCGCTCTGGTCCACGACCATCTTGTATGGCTCCGTGTGGTCGTACGCCGCGCTGCGCTTGCGCCGTTCGTCGCGCGAGCTCTTGCGGATCATGCCCACAGCGCCATGCGCCGTCTCTTCGGCAACAGCAGGCAGCTCCCCCACGGCGTTGTCGTCGGCATCTGAGTCGCTCTCTGCTAGCACGTTGGACGCGATGAGGCCGACATCACCAGTCTCTCCAATCTCGTCCTCCGCATTGTCACTCGCCACACTAACCACCTGAGACCGCATTTTCGGAGCCCGGCTTGAGCTTTCCAACGAGCGGCTCAGCTCGAAAGGAGATAGTTACCCTATTATAGTATACTTTCGTTAGAAACGCACATCCTTCATTTCTATTCTATCTGAACGTTGAAGTTCATTATGAACTTCCAATGGTCGATAAGACCGGTTTTGAAAAAAATGGTCTCATATGAACTGTTCATATGAGACCATTTTTTTCAAAACCGGTCTTATCGACCATTGGTCGATTTCGAGAAAAACGCCCCCAAAGAACTCACTCCGCATAAGTACGAAACCCGGCGTCGAGAGCAATGACCACGAAAGCGAATCAGTATAAAACAGATAAAAAACAGGGAGCACCGCGCTCCGCACGTCGAGTGGGCGAGGACAGATCTCGAAGTGAACAATGAGCGGCAGTGAGCATGGGTCGGGATCCGACTACGACTCGGACTCCGACTCTCCCTTCGTGTACGTGTTAAGCTGCGATTCGAGTGTAGAGGAGGAGATCGAGCCGTACGATTCTCTGTGCGTGTCGCCGTGGATACAGTCGCTTTGTGATGAAGGCATGATGGCGCGCGTGCTGTCGCTCTCAGCGCTCACCTGCTGTAAGAACCGATGCCTGAGTGACAAGGAGGACCTGCTCAGGAAGTTTGTCTACTCGATGAACGAGATGGGAAAGGAGGCTCGTAAGACGGCGTTCCTGACGGCTTTGGCAATAAGTGCGCATGCAGACCTTAGTGGTCGTCACAGAGGCGACGGGCAACGAACACTCGCTACGCCTACATCATGCCATTCTGCGGTATCGTCTGTAAGCGCGTTTTCAAGCCTCCTACAACGTATCGAATGAAACGCTAGCCAAGGCACGCTCACAAGTCGCAGATGGGCGAGCTTTCGTGCAGCCCCACAAGAACACTTCCAATACGCACCACACCAGCATCGACGATGAACTGCTTGTTCGGTGGCTACGCGACGTCGGTCGCGGCGTCGGCGAGCCCCAACCGGTTCGATTTCGCCGCCAGCGCACCAGCAACGACGTCACTGTGCGGTACACTACGCGTCAGGACATCACCTTCCTCCCAGCCTTCCTGACGTGGCGAGATCTCTATAACCAGTACTGCAACTTCATCGCCGACAAGCATCCCGAGACAGCCAAACCATCCTTTTCGTCGTTCTACAAGATCCTGCGAAAGCGCTGCAAGGATATCCAGATCGCATCGCCACGATCCAACGTCTGCGACGTCTGTGCAATCTATCGCAACAACTCCTCAAGGACACCAACCGCACTGGAGACTGAGAATCAAGCTGTCCACGCAATGGATGCACGCGCCATGAGGTAAGTGGCGATAAGTCTGGTTTTGTTGTAAATGGTTGTTAAGTCTGGTTTTGTTGTAGACAGCAAGCAGTACGCAAAGGACTCAGGCTTGGTGGGGTCTAAGAACTTCGTGTCGACGATCGACTTTGCTCAGAATATTGCGATGCCGCATGCTGCATCTACCCCGTCCGCCTGGTACTTCATGTCGCTCATCGGTGTGTCGGTGTTCGGCGTGTACTCCGAGAACACGCATCAGCAGATCAACTACTTCTATTCGGAGAACGTCGCAGGCAAGGGAAGTAACGAGGTGGTGTCCATGCTCCACAACTTCGCCCTTCGGTCCAAAATCTACGGTGCTGGCCCCGGAACAGCCGCATGGACCATCTATGCGGATAACTGTGGGGGCCAGAACAAGAACAACGATCTCATCCGCTATCTACGATTTCTCGTCGACTCGAAGCGACTCCGCACGGCTAGCCTGTATTTCCTCGTCAAAGGACACACGAAGAACCACTGTGACAGGGGGTTCGGCCAGATCAAGCGTGCGTACGCGAAGAAGGACCTGTACACCATGGATCAAATTGGTGAAGCTGTCAACACGTCATCTACTACGAATGCTGCGGTCTGCCTCGAGAACACCAATGGCGTCTTCTTCGACTGGAAAGCCACCCTTCAGCCAGTCTACCGTGATTTGCACAAGATCCAGAGCTACCAGCTATTCAACTTCACGTCTGCCGTTCCAGGACAAGTGTCCTGTCGCAAGCGTCCGACGGCGGCGCCAGTCACGCAGACGATTTTGAAGTCGACGACGCAAGACTGGGAGGGGCTGTGGAATTCTTTGCAACCCCTCCCGAAGTGTGGCCCAAACCCTGAAAAGGTGACGGATCTCCACAAGAAGATTCTCCCCTACATTCCCGAAGAGTTTCGGTCGTGCGATCTCAATCGAGGTCCGACGGAAGACGAACGAGCAGTGACCCAGGAGAAGAAACGTCGCCGCCGCAAGACGACCCCGACGCTGGTGGAGCGAGCAAAGGCGAGACGCCAGCAAGAGGCTGATGAGATGGAGGATACATCCTAAACCAATACATTTTGCTTGTATAAAACATGAAAAAGCATTTGGTTTGACTTTTTCGTTGAGTTTCTCGCGTCTTTTCTCATTGTAAAAGGACGTATTAATATCAAACGGCACTGTTTGATTCAGCTGCTCGAGACGACCATTTTGGTATGTGAAACTCGAAATCGACTTTTTGGTCCCCGCGTCGAGGTCCTTCGGGCCGAGAACTATAACTCAGCCTCCAGAGCGAATTCCAAGACGCTGAACACGGCAAAACGTAGCTGAAATCGGCATCTAGGCGACGGAAGCGGAAAATCGCGATTCGTACTTTGGTCGATAAGTCTACTTTTGAATTATTTCGTCTCATATGCACTCGGGATTGTGGGAGTGTCGTGCATTTGCTTGATGAGTGCATTACTAAAGGCCTATTCTCTCTATGCTAACGTACGTTGCTGTCCGTCGCATTAGGGGCCGCGCTCTGCGCTTGTCTCTTCACTCGTTCGCGAAGGCCAGTGGGATGCTGGTGACGTGGCTCACCATGAGGTCGTCCTCTGGCGTCAGGGACGTCGGAGATCCGACGTCGAACTGTGCCGTGTACGAATCGATGCCGTACGAGATGGGGGCGTTGATTTTGCAGCCAGGAGGTGTGACGTAGATGCGCACCACCGGCATTTGGGTCTCGGCCTCAAGGATCTCGTGGCAGCTGCTGATCGTCGCTTGGGAAACGAGCGTTGCCTGCGTGTCAACTGCGTACTGCAGGATCGCAATGGCGTTCTCATCTCCACTCGGGCTCTTGATGACGCACCTCGCGACTGCGTCGATCCCATCAACACTTGGGAATTCAGGCGCCAAGTACGTCACAGCTCCAGTGGCCACGTCGATCATTTCAACTGGGAAGTCAGACGGAGTGCGACCTCTGAAGACTGTCTTCGCCGTGTCGATGGCGATTTCGTAGACAGCTTTGTCTTGCATGTGAGCGTGACTCGACACGGGAGTCAGCACGAGAGAGTTCGTCTTCGCTGCGGTGCAATGACACCCCATCGCGTGAGCTGAGGCGTAGAGCGGACTGCCCTTTGCCACCTCAACTAAGCGTTGGATGCGGGGGAGGGGCTCATGGTGGATCAGGAGACGCCGCAAGTCCGATGACTCAATCCGGCCGACCCAATACAATGGATTCTCGTAACTTGCATCATCTTCTGGAGTCAGAACACTTAGCCGGCGGATGTGGTCGACTTGGTCCATCGAGCGTCCACAGGGGTTTTCCGAGATGCGACATACCGCCATTGCGAGCGTGGCCTTGGCTGCGCCTTGGTCCTCTGCAAGAATGCTGCGGAGATCTCCACCGTAGTGCATGTATCGCTGAGACACAGTAGACGGGTTCTCCATCCGTTGCACAACCAAGTCGACATCGCGCTGGCTCCACGATGGAAGAAGCACGACGCGCTGGCTCAGATGGAACGCGTTGGATGTGTCCGACGTGACAACGACGTGGGATGCAGTTTGCGGCAGCTCCTCGAACCCATCGACGATCACGACTGGGTCGATGGCTCGGCCCTCAACTCTCTGCAACATGACGGCCAGATGGGGCACAGCATCTACATCAAGGTCTCCGCAGACGAGATCGCCTCGGGCTGTGAAGAACTTGAAAAAGACGAAGCCTTGGCGCACATGGTGCACGTGGAGGACATCACGGCGCCACAAGTGGCTCACTTGCCACGCGAGAATCTGTGCCAGGGTCGACTTTCCGACTCCTGGAGAGCCGACTAACACCAGCGAAAGCGCCGAGAGATCGACCTCGTAGCCCTGCAACTTGCCCGCGAGGATGGAGAGCACACGGTGTTCTGCGACTCGCATGAAGAATCGCGAGGGAAAGGCAACAGCAGCCGGCAGCTTGTCGTTGAGACAACTGAAGGTACTCAAGTCCACCGGTACGATCTGCTCACTCGTAAACGCGGAGGCGTCGATGGGCTGCCAACTTGTGGTGAGAGTGAAGCGCTTGAAGTCCCTGAACTTGTTCAGAAAAGCGACGTGCGCATCGTCGAAGACGCTTGATGGAGCCAGCGCTTGCAACTTGACCACGAGATGCACGATGTCGCGGGTGTGAATGGCACCTCCCAACAACTCCTTCAACGTCGCGGAGAAATCCACGGCAGCACCGACGTCAGCGCAGTAGAGTTCGCGCACGTTGGGCAGACCTGCTTGGCTCTTCGGCAGCCACTCACCGCTCAGCTCCGCTGCGAAGGCTGAAACGACCGAGCCTTCCCAGTAGCACACCGTCAGCGCACGTACGGCCGCCACAACTTCTCCCACCGTCGCATCCTTGCTCACAGTGACATCAATGCACTTGCGCTGGAAGGTGGAGGGCAGCGCGTCGTCCACAATGGCCACGCACACCTGCCCGTCGCCACCACTGCGGCTGTCTGTATCGGCCTCGAGCCCGACACCGCCCACGCCTTCGTCGGCAGCCGTTGCACTACCATCGCTGATGACTTGGAGGCCGCCAGCACTGTGGTTACCTTCGCTGACGCTTCGTCCGAGTCGCGCCACACCTTGGTTGTCTTCATCGGCGCCGTCAGCCACGAGAGGCCGGCTGCCTTGGCCTTCGTCCGTCGGCATGTTGTGGCCTTCGCAGATGTAGATGTCTTCCATCCCTTCAACAGCTTCGCCTCGAGAGCGCATCGCCATGTCGCTGCCGTGCTGCCGTGGGTGAGTCGGATGAGGAGTCGTGTGCTTGGCGTCGCTGAGTGTGTCTTCCGAGGAAGATTGAGAAGTGAGAACGCCACAGCGACGGCGCGAAGCTCGCGTGTGGGCGCCAACACAGCCAGCAGCGTACGAGGCATCGGCAAGGGCATTCACTAGGACATGGCCCAGCGCGGATCTTCCTCTGATCTCGTGAAGGGCTGGCGTCTTGTTGGTGATCAGACGCCAGTTCAAGCCTCCGTTATTTAACGGAATAAAATACGTAAAACCAATGTATCCATTTAGATAGAAACGCCAAATCTTTCAGCATAGTTTCTATCCAGGTTGAAGTTGACGTCACAAACCTGGGGAGCTGGGATACCAGCTCACGACCACAGACGGAAAGGCAGTGGGCAAGCAGTCGCGTTGGACATGGAACCACATATTCCAACCAATCCGTTCGAACACGAGAAGCCGCGGACGGAACGGGTCAGCCGCGAGTGCGAGCTGGTCGAGTGTCTCCAGCATCGTCGGGTTCACGCAGCGGCCCCAACACGTACTGTACTTGACGGGCTCGTACCGATCGAATTTGACAAAGCATAGCACGTTGTCCAGCACCACAGCGTCCGTGGCTGAGTCGTACAGCGACGCGTCGACGACACAGTCGACGGGATCCACGCATTGCGTCGGGTGGGTGAGCAGCGCGTCGAACGCCGCGTCTTCCGTGAGCTGCACCAGCGACGGCGGGGATACTGGTGCTGTTCCCGTGAGCGAGACGCTGTGGCGGTCGACACGAGCCAGCGGACCGCCTTCGTACTGTAACATATACTGGCAGCGACGCCGGCGGAAGATTATGCGGTCGAACGCCGGCAGCGTCGAGAACGCCCATTTCGACTGTGTGGCATGTTCCAGAACACTCACCAAGTGTGTCTGGATCGGCAGGCTGGCTTGCGGCGAGTGAAACCAACGATCTCTTTTGCTCCCGAAGCTGTAGGGGAAGTAAGTAGCAGTCCGCTTGGGTACAGTGTGGACGTGCTTCGGCCACTCGCGGAGCGGGAAACGATTGTGGACCACAAGAGCGATGACGTGGATCTCGTCCTCGTGAGGCGTCCATTCGTGCTCCGTCTTGCCGACGGCGTTGGCGAGCGCGGCCAAGAGATTGGTCTCACGTGGGATTTCGTACTTGAGCAGAAAGTAGCGAGTAGACAGCTCGCTCCAGTCGTCTTGGTTTCTGCAAAGAAGCCGCGGGATGTCGGGATCGTCGAGCCGCAGAAAGCGCGTGGTAGAGTTGGTGGTATCCTGGCCGTCGTCGTCGGAGGAGTCGGGGTTACTGGTCGCAGCACGCACCACCGCAGGGAAGTAGGCGACGTACAGCGGATGGTTATCGCTTCCCAAGGGTAAGTCGTTGTCAATCTCAAGGCGCAACAGCATCGGCATGTCGTCGAGGCAGCAGTAGTGCTTCGTGAGCTGCATGCTGAAGGGCTGTCGATGGAACCTAGCGCAGATGAAGTTGATGCGACACAGCGGCGTATCTGTCGGCGATGATTTTTTTGCGCGGGTGGTTCTGGGGCCTTGAATCATGCTGTCGCTGTGAGCGGTCTGTCGGCGAAATGAGAGTGGTGGCTCAAAAGCTGCGTGAGATCGGGATCAAGAAAAGAGAAATTGGTAGGAAGAAGACTGAAATGCGATTGATGGTGATGCTGTCCATCACAGACTGGCCACGGACTGGCATGGTCAGAAAGGCTCACCAACAATGCGGACAACTTCACGCGTGTCTTTGGCCGAGTGGAGGGAAAACGGTGACTGGCATTCGTAGGTCGCAGTGAAGGTCGGGATTTCCGGCGGGATGCCGTTGCCTGTCAAGTCGATTCCCGGCGGCGAGACGAAGACGAAGACGATCGGCAGCTTTGTGTATCGCGCCACTACACGCTTGACCCTGCGGATCATTTCAACGCTCGGGTCCTTGCGAGCGCTGACCGTGAAACGCAGCAAGGCGATTGCCTCTTGCGTTGGCGAATTGTTCTTGAACTGGAGAGTGCAGCGAGCGACGGCATCGACGGCTCGAAAACTCGAATACGCCGGCCCCCAATACGTAGATCTGCCGCGAGCCACCCCTCTCATTGCATCGAACGCTGCTTCTTCCGTCGTTCCTTCCAGAATCGGCTCGGAGGTGTTCAAGATGATTCTGCCAACGTGCAGCATACGTCCCAGCGTAGAAACACCGGTTCCGTCTCGAATCGCAGGCGAATGCATCGTCCAATGCTTGCACTCAAGGGAGCTGAGACGTATTTTCTTCCCCTTTCTGGCCAAAGCTTGGAATGTCAGCTCGTACGCGTCCTCATAGACTGGTGTCGCGGATGCTCGGTCGAGCAGAATCTCGAACCACTCGAGCGGCGTTTCATCGATTGACGCGCGCAACATCTCCAGCGACTCAATCTGACCAATCCATCGCCGTGGGGAGGCGAAGTGCGCATCCTTTTCAGGTCCAACGACTCGGTATCGCAGAAGAGTCCCAGTCTTGTTGCTGGTGACGTGTCGAATTCGTTCGTAAAGGGCCATTGCCGTAGCTTCTTGATCACATGCGAAGATACTGGCCACGTCCCCTCCGTACCTAGCGTAGCGCTCTCGGATGACTGTTGACGTTAACTTGGTCGCCTGAGGCTGCAGTTGAAGCACTTGGTCCACGCTCCACGACGGCACGAGGATCGCATTTGCCGTCCGCGAAGCTTCGATGGATCCATCGAGCGGGACGACGAGGTTGTACTCGGCAAGCCACGGAAGTTCGTCCTCGCGAAAGCCGTCAACAATGACGAAGGGATCCAAGCGACGCCCTTCAATCACACTAAGAAGCTGGACCAGCAACACGACGGAGTAGTCTTGGGCCACTCCATAGATCCGCGTCTTCGACTGCGAGAAGAAGTGGACCAAAATGTGCTGCGGTTCGACTTGGTGGAGGTACAACACGTCTTGCTCGTCTTCGTGGCTCAGCTTCAGCGCCAACAGCTGAGCCAAGGAAGACCTTCCACATCCTGGAGAGCCGAGGAGAGTCATCGGCGGAGCACGACTTCCGGTATTCGCGTGGCGCCAAAGTAAACGCAGCACGGACGCATCTTCACGGCGGAGACATAGCTTCTCAATAAACGAATCTCTCCACGGGGCGACGGGGCGCCCCATCAAGCACGACAGGTGTGGATTCGCGCGAATGGGCTCGAGTGAGATCGTTGTCGACACGCGCTTGAGGTCACGAGCGCAATAGAAGGCTGGATCGATTACCTCGGGCTTCTTGACGGCGAGAATGATCCACAGCGGGCTCTGCGCGGTGCTCAGGCGAATCGCATCGCCGAGGCGCACGGGCTTGGCGCCCGTCGGCCACTGCGCCTTCGCAACTTCGTCTTCAAACGCGTACACGGAAATCGCGGCATCTTCCGCCATGAGGACTGTCTTGTAGCGTGCTGCCTCGAGGACGTTGTGCCACGTCACGGCCGATGCGGCGGGCATGGTGAACGTGAACGGTTCGCTGTCGATGCGCGTAGCGTCGGCGTCCACCACCCACGCAGCGACGCCCATTCTCGCGCCGAGAGGGCGAGTTTCCTCCATCTTCAATCTCGTTTTGCTTTCCCCGTGATGGCGAATTGAGAAGTTGAAGTTGTTGGCGTTTTCTACGACAACTCGGGTTTTGTTGGTGATCGATTTTGTTGGCGATTCATGTGTTGTTGGCGATCCATGTTTTGTTGGCGTTTGTTGGCGGTCACGTCCTTGTTGTTGGAAGACTGCTGGGCAAGTTTCCGCACAACTTTCATGCTTCTGAATTGATGCAGGCAACCTGCCACTCATGCGCCTTCCGCTCTTCGTGGTTAGCGATCACATGAAGACGCAGTCACCGCCACTGCGGCTTCTGCACAACAAGACATGTCCAACAGTTCGGGGGGGTTGTCCGGAATAGGGGGGAATGTCCTACGACCGTCGGCGACTGTTGGTGACTGTTGGTGACTGTTGGTGACTGTTTCTGTGTCAGCACCTCGGTCACGGGTTTTTGGGACCGTCGGACCCATCGGTCACAGTGACACATTGTGTGTCCGTTCCCTCAGTTGCAAAAACACGCATGTGTCAGGGAACGCGGATAGGTGCGAAAGAGACAGAAATTTTC
>JAADXN010000940.1:0-13011 GCA_023337875.1 Pythium apleroticum | reverse complement strand
TGGTGGTGTCCTTGTTGAGGTTGGCCTTCCAGCCCTTGTACCATGGGCACTTGTCCGACTTGGTGACGAGGTTGTCGCCGTTGAAGCCCGAGTATGGGATCACTGGCACACGCTTTGGCTTGAAGCCAATGGCGGTGACCATCTTGATGAACTCCTCCTTGATCTCGTTGTAACGGGTCTCCGACCAGTCGCACGAGTCCATCTTGTTGATGCCGACGATGATCTGCTCAATGCCGAGCAGGAAGAGCAGACGCGCGTGCTGACGGGTCTGGCCCTCATCGACGCCGAGCTTGGCATCGGCCTTGGCGATGGCGGCCTCGAAACCACCCTTCTCGGCTGGCACGAGGATCAGACCGGCATCCGCCGAGCCCGAACCGGTGATCATGTTCTTGATGTAGTCCTTGTGGCCAGGGGCATCCACGATCGTGTAGTGGTAGTTCGTGGTGAAGAACTCCTTGGTGTTACACTGGATGGTCACACCACGCTCACGCTCCTCCTTACAGGTGTCCATGTAGTACGCGAACGCGAACGACGACTTGCCCTTGGC
This sequence comes from Pythium apleroticum, assembly GCA_023337875.1. Lineage (NCBI taxonomy): Eukaryota > Oomycota > Peronosporomycetes > Pythiales > Pythiaceae > Pythium > Pythium apleroticum. The sequence continues at coordinate 12,464 of JAADXN010000940.1, read as the reverse complement.
GTCGGCCTCAGCCTGGAGCTTGGCCATCTCACGCTCGCCGATACCGCCGAGCTTGAAGATCAGGTGGCCGGTCGTGGTCGACTTACCGGCATCGACGTGGCCGCACACAACGAGCGACAGGTGCTGCTTCTCCGACATCTTGAACTTGGGTTTCTAAAATCGAAAGTGAGCTCTTCAGGCCGCAAGACCAACGCAGCCAGCAGCCAGCGCCCCCTTTTCCAGGTCGAAAACCAGTGGAAATCAGTGGACCACGAAGAGAGGAGGTCGGGGACCACCAGTTTCAATCAGAGGACCCCCATTGGCCGAAACCTCGGACATCAGAAGGAGGGACGGTGCTGGGATCAAAGAGAAAGCGGACGGAGTGAGTGATGGTGGCGGAGCGGAGCAGAGCCAACCAGCCAGCGGACTGACGGGAAAGGCGGAGCCAACAGTACAGAGAGGAAGAGTGGAGCGGACTCCCCCACAGCGGAGGGGAGCGGAGGGGACATCCACTCGAACAGATGGGTTCACTGGAAGATCAAATTGTCGCTAAACCAGTACTCTTACTGAAGCGTAACCTTGGAATATTTCAGAAACATTACGGGTTACGCTGTGTTGATGCCGAATTTATCGAAGGGTTACAATGAGTCCGCTCGATCCTTGATGCATGTACGTTGGTCGCAGCGGTGAAGATGTATCCGAGCATTGCGCTGAGATACGATGAGTCTACTACTGGTTTCTAGACAGCCCCTCCCAACCACCGCCTAGCTGCCTAGCGGTAGTCAGTCACCTTCTCATCGCAAATTGAAGATTGGGGCGACAGTTATGGAATGCTGCCTCGTGTGTGTGTGTGTGTGTGTGTGTGTGCGATTCAAACGCACCCGATGGATGAGCTCGCTCCTGAGCCAAGAGATCCGCTTGATTGATCATTCACGAGACACGCGCATTTAAAATCCTGTCCCGAAACCACACTGATCGTCACGTGCAGCAAATGGGTTTTGCCAATCAAAGACCGACTGATGTGCACCTCACTTCCTATAGCTATTGCTTGCATGCACACACATGCATGCATCCATGCACACCCCCTGCAAGCGCTACTGTGCAGTAGCGCCTAGCAAATGGCAGGAGTTCCGGGCGGGTTGATGGGATGCGCCAAAGAATCCAGCAAGTTGAAGACTCTCTCCAAGTATCATTTCATACAGGTAACTATACCAGCGCTGAAAAGGGAACGATGTGTCTGGCGGTTCGAACGATTCGTTATAAGAGGTGAATCGAACCGGTGCGACGTTCAACGGGGGTACTGGATTCCGAGATATCTTATCGAGTCACCAGATACATCGGCGCTCTCTGGCCTTTGCATCTACTGAGTCGCACTGAATTCACTGCGAAATGCCCTCACAGCAACAGCACTCTTCAGAGCCTCATGGGCCTGAGATGATTACCCGTAATGCAGTCCATAGGCTTGGGTCATAGAAATGAAGCCCTCGCTGCGCTTCGGGGGAGGCTGCGGTGGTCAGCAAGTGTGATCTCACATCCAATTTCACAAAGAAAGCATGCAGTGCGAGGCAGCCGCACAGCGACACATGAACATGGACCACCAGCGAACGGACATCGAGATGGCAGACGACGGCGCACTGTTGGACGCGGGGTTAGAGGAGCTCAAGGCCGACCTGCCTCCCCAAGACGACTCTCAGGACGCCGCCAGGGGCGAGAGCGACAGCAACCAAGCAGCACCCGTGAGCGAAGAGATGCGTTGTCGATACTCCAACAAAAAGTGCACAAACCCGCGGACGCGGAAGCGCACGGGAGGGCTCCACGCGTTCTGCGAGGAGCATCGCGAGAACGCTAATCGTAACCAGCGCAAGCTGGATAGCAAGAAGCGGGTCGAGCGCCGCCAGCACCAGTCGATCCTCTCGTATTACGAGACCATCCAAGCTGCGCACGAGCTGGATCCGTCGCTGGTGGTGACCCCGCCTGCGCTCGTCCCTACTGTGGGTGTTGAACCGTATCCTCTGCCGACTGGGCTGCTCGAGGAAGACGTCGACGTTCTCGTGAGTCTGTTCTGTGAGCCGGACCATGGTGAGGCTGCACCGGATCACGCAGACGTCTTCCGGCCGCAATGACCCACTCCGCCACGCCGCTGTACAGTATCAAGCAAGCATCCTTCAAAGACTACTCGAAGTAAAGGTCCCAAATAGTAACGAAATCGTGAACATTGACCGTCGAGTAGAGGCTTTCGGAACCCTGTTTATCAGAGAAGCCCTTCGGAACCCCGTTTGTCAGGCGAGACCCTTCGTCACTGCCTCAGATCCTTGCGCTGTCGCAGAGCCCACTGAAATGGCTAGAGATTCATACCACGCGCGCTTGCGTCTGCCTGATCTCGTATCGCAGTGTTGACCAAAGCACGTGACAGACGACGTGAACTAGGATCTCATTGCAAAGCTTTGAGGCGAACTGGCGCTCGCTCATGCAGCGCAGGTCGTTTTGTGTGTGTACACAACGAACTGCCAGGGATGTTTATCCGCTTGCCATCATCACTCGAGCGCTTTCGGGCCGAGCAGATGACGCCGAGCCGTCATCGGCGCCTTGCGTCCAGTGTGTGCTCGTTATGGGTTTTGCTAAATGGCTACACTCGATGTGTTCGTTCATCGTGGCTCTTCTCTACAGCGGCTCCACTTGATTCCTTCGCCAACGCCAGACCCTCGCCACACAACGCCAGGACAGTGTCCGCCGATGGCAACTGCCACGCTTGCAGCGAGAGCAGTGCAACTATACGGACGCGCTGCATACGAAACTGATCGGGCGCCAGTAATAACTGTAAGTACTGTACTGCTCGTGCTGCAACTACACCACGGATGGAAGCCTGCATGAACGAACGTGTAAACCTGCCTGCATGCATCGAGTTTCTTGAGTAAGCCAGCAGCTTCAGTGATTACCATCGCGACAAGAGGGGACTATTACTTCATGCCGATCTCACTACCCAGCCACACGAGTTGCTGTGACGGTGCACTCGACGCAAGCCGGAGCTTCGTAACTAATCGAATTGGGCACCTCGGCTGCGGCAACGGCGACGGCGACGGCCGGCTGGGTCGCGCTCACCAGTCGCTCACTCTCCTCGGACGCGGGACAGTCGACGTGAACAGCACGCTGCACTGCACGGTTCGAAAGCGGTCGCCATATCTGTATGAGTGTCGTCGCCTCTTGATCGCAGAGGTCGCGCTGGTGTCTCACGTTTCAGTCGTGTTGCCGCTGGCACCTGTGAAATCGGATACTTGCCAATCCCAGCAGAGTCACAATCCTCACGGATGAGACTCATCCTTACTATTGTCTATTCATACCCCGTTCAAGTCGATATATTGTCGACGATCGGCATCCTCTTCTCGTCTGATCCGCTGGCTGACGTGCCACTCTCGCTGTCAGTTCGTGCTGGGCCTTGGTCCACCCCTGGAAAATCCGGATATTATCAAGTTATCCCGCCCTCCAATCCGCGTGAAATCTGGTTTTTCTGGGTCGTTGTGGATTTGCGTCTACTGGATTTCTCGGTCGGTGGCTCGTCAATGCGTGTTACTCGCATCAGCGCGGCTCGTCTCTGGAGCCGCCGGACGCGAAGAGGCACGTAACACCAGAGAGCGTAGCGCTGGCTGCCTGTCTGGCGGATATACTCGCGTCAACTCGGCTCTCCACGCACGAGTCGAGCCGCCCACACAACCACATTTGCCGCTAGACCTCCAGACGCACCGGCCGCCATGTCCGCGACGCAGCAGCAGCAGCAGCACGACGCGCCGGTCACGCAGCCCAAGGCCGCTGCGACCTCCACAACGGGCCGCCGCCGCACCAAGGTCAAGGACCTCATCGCGCAGTACCACCACGACGAGTCCCTGTGTCGATACAAGAACAAGCTGTGCACGAACCCGCGCGCGCGGAAACGCCGAGGCGGGCTCCACACGTTCTGCGACGTCCATCGGGAAGCTGCGAACAGGAATCAGCGCCGACTGGACATGCGGAAGCGAATCCTCAAGCGCCAGCTCGAGTCCATGGCCGCGAACCCGGACCAAGTCTTTCCACTCGACGACGCCGTCGATTACAGCTCCCCCCACTCGCCAGGCACGATGGTCGACTCGGACTTGATGTCCCCGTGCAGCGACGCGAGTGCTGAGAGCGACACGCCGGCTGGACGCCTCGAGCCGTCCAGCACCCCGGTCGCGCTTAAAGAAGAAGATATTTATACGCTGCGGTGGCTCTTCGCGGTGGACGAATCGTCCCGCCAGCACCAGCAGCAGCTCCGTCAGCAAATCCACTCTCATGCCGACGTCGAGATGGCGTACCCGACCACCCCAGGGCAGCAGCCAACCCACATAGAATGGGTGTGATCCTGTTGGAAATCCTGTAGCGTGCTCCACATCAGCAGCTTGTAGTCGTGATTGGCCATCAAAATGAAAATTTGAGTTATTGCGGTGTCAGTGAGTGACCCCCCGAGGTTGTGAGAGTTGCACTCCACGTGCAGAGGGTTTGTTTGTACAGGTGCGAATTGACAGCGCGACCAACACAAGCTGGTCGGGAATGCTAACCTCGCGTAAGCCGCTGCCGAGAATCCACACGTGGGCAGCTACAGTAGCTCACGTGTAAGGCGGCCACGCCTTACACGTGAGGACTGCGGTAGGCGGCGAAACCCAGGACGCCTGCCATTCGGCATGCAGGCGCCAAGACGACTTCCTCGCTCATCGGGTGAGATCCGCGAGCCCGTCACAGCACGCCAGGTTCGCCCGGACGCTGCTTGCTGACAGACCCCCGACACGTCGTTCTGTTCAGCGCAGTGGCCGTGGCAACTGGTCGACACGCCCATCAGCATAGTGGCAGCGAATCGCTGCCAGCGATGCGTGATACGCAAGGCATCGTGTTTGCAGATTCACGTGTCCGCCCGAAGTGGAGAGGTCTTCTCGCGTGATTACACAAACTGCCCCATTTCTGCAGCGTTTTCTGACTGACCAGAGGATCCAGAGATATCACAATGCGCCACCATCTGACATTGATTCTCAGCTAAATATCCTAAACAGGTACTTCAATCTCCGACATTTTTACTCTGATCTGACGAAGAAAATGTGTGATCTACTCATATACCAGAATTACCTCCTTCTGTCGTCGCAACGCGTTCAAGAATCACGAACCGGTTGGAAAGAAATCAGGTTTTCGGCCCGTCTTTATCACGCAACTCACGTTCTGGATGAACCGGCCGGTCCGAAAAACCCGCCATCTGTCATACACCCATTTATTGCATATCAATCTTCTTCAATTGTAAATGTATTATTACAGTTAACCTGTCATAGCGCATGATCTTTGTATCGTATAGCGAAGGTTGACGCGTTCTGGGTTCAGTTATGCTGCATCTCAGGGCCCAGATCAGTCAGGAGCTCCCCATCAGTGGGATGAGTGGGAGGGCACGGGACCGGCCGGGCAGACCGTCCGTGGGTGGTGGGGCCGCTTGTGGCTGTGTCGGTGGGGATCGCTGGCTCCCTTCTCTCTCTCTCGTTCTCTCTAGTCAATCCATCAATCAGTCACAGACTAACAAGCACGAAGAAGCAGCCATTTGATGTTGGCCATGACGCTCGAGCACCTCCTCAGCGGCGCCGCGGCCGTCGAGGACCAGAGCAACACCAACAGCGGTGGCAGCAGCCCGCGTGGCAGCCACGCTGCGTCCCACAGTGACAGCCATGGCAGTGCCAGTGGCAGTGACAGCGGCGACGAGAACTCGCCGCGCGCCGACAACCAGCGGCGGCGGGAGGCGTTAGAGCCCCACGTGAAGCTGATGAAGACGGAGCACGGCGCCGTGCCAGCCACCGAGCGCGAGCTGACGCCCATCCAGCCGATGCCCAAGCTGCCGCCCATCAGCTCCCTGACGCAGGCCAACGGCCTCCCTCCGTCGCTGCAGACCCACCAGGCCCCGGCTCAGGCCCCTCGCGCTCCAGCGGCTGCCGCGGGAGCTCCCCATGACGAGGCGCTGTGTCGGTACCGCAACAAGCTGTGCCTCAACGGCCGCGCCGTGAAGCGCAACGGCGAGCTGCACAATCTGTGCGAGAAGCACCGCGCCAAGGCCAACCAGAACCAGCGCAAGCTCGAGTCCAAGCGCCGCGTGCAGAAGCGGCAGACGCGCCACGTGCCATCGGCGCCGCCGCGGACGTACCAGCTCACGCCCATGGGCGCCGCCGTGATGCCATCCGATGCCATGGCTGCCAGTGGCATGCACCACGCGGCCCCTGGCCATGCGATGGGCTCGCTGCCCAGCCTCGCACAACTGCATCGCCCTCCGCCGCCACCGCCGTCCTCGTCCTCCTATCCCTACTATGACGGTAAGCTACTGCCACTGCCACTGCCATGATGACTAGTCTGTAGCTGAGTGACTGACCTTACGTGCTGCTCTGTTCTACAGGCAACTACCCTCCGTACTCGCGTTGAGAAGGCACCAACGCTCCTCGTAGAATATAAGTATGTAGCAGTGGCGACGTCCAGCAAGTAGAGCAGCCAGCGGCTCCGTCCTCTCGTGAATAGACGTTAGCGGGTCGCTTTCCCATCCCTCCAACTCGCGTGCTGCTCGCAGCACTGCGCCACGTCTATCGATGTTCCTCCTCCAACATCAGTGATGTCTTCCGCCCAGGCTGCGTGACCACAGTGAAGCCAACTTGCCACGATTCCAAGATTAGAATTCAACTCCAATCATCAGAACTTTCGTTGGATACCGTGCATCATCAGAGCACCATTCGACACCAGTGATCTTGATTCCCGAGGCATCCCACACCAGCTCAAGCATCAATCAATCCACCACTCGTCCCATCCACGATGCCGCCTTCTTGCTCTCGTGCCACGCTGCCATGGCTGCTGCTACTGCTCATGACCCTGGCGTGCCACCGCGTCCTGGCGTCCATGGACCACTACCAGTACGCCGTGACCGTCGAGAACAGCAACGCGCGACTCGTGCACCTCGCCACGTACGCCGTGGGCCCACGCGGCTACTTCGAAATCGCGCTGGACATCACGCTCACTATCGACTCGCCGGGCGCCGACGCCGGCCGCAACATGCTCCACCTCATCGTGTGCGACTCGGACGAAGTGAACCAGTTCATGAACCTGCCAGCCAAGGGCAAGGGCGCGCGCGTGTCCGACGCCGTGCCCGGGTACTGCGCCATGGCCAACCAGACGCTCGGCGACGTGTGCAAATCGTATCCGCTCGTCGACGAGGCCCGCGACTCGTTCGTGTACCGCACGCGCACGACGATCGCGAGCGAGTGGACCGAGAGCAGCGACAGCTACTCGGGCGACGGCAAACTCTACTTCTACATCGACGCCTGTGAGACCGTGGGCGGCGACGACGGCGTGCTGCGGTCGTGCCTGGGCCAGTCGGACGCCGTGGTACCCAACAGCGCCAACAAGTGCTTTGTGTGTCCCAAGAACGACGCGACGCTGGTCGCGACGGCAGCGCCAGGCTGTGTGCCGCCGAAAATCCGGCCGTCGATGCACATCCAGGCGTACATGAACCTGTGCGACAAGAACGGCTCGTGTCTGTCGGGCGACGCCAAGTTCCTCTCGACGTTTTACCTCGGGCTGTCCATCGCGTGGGCCGTCACGTGGATCGTGTGGGCCACGCACATCCGCGCGTCTCGCGAGGCCGTGATCGATCTGCAGACCAAGATGAAGCACGTGCCCGTGGCGCTGTGCGTGTACGCGACGCTCACGTGCGTGACGCTATTCACGGACCAGCTCCTCGTGGGCACGGCGCGCAAGCTCGTAGTGAACGCGACGATCCTGAGCCAGGTCTTCGCGCTGGCGATCCCCGCCGAGGTCGTCGTGCTGGTCGCCAAGGGCTGGAAGATCACGCGCGCGCGCCTGGACGCGCGCGAGCACCAGTACATCCGGTTCGTGACCATGGCCTGGGCCATCTCGTACGCCGTGCTCAAGAACAGCGTGGTCAAGCACCTCACCGTCTTCCTGATCTGGGGCGTGTCCTGGAGCTCGGTGGTCTTCATGGTCTGGTACAACTCGGCCTTCAACCTCAACATGCTGCTCTACCAGATCGCGATGGTGCGGCAGATGCAGCTCGACCCGACGCGCACGCCCGTCTACACCAAGTACATGCTCTTCCGCCGCTTCCGCGGGCTGCTGGGCGTGTACATGTTCTTCTCGTGCGTGATCGCGATCCTCGGGCTCGTGAGCGACGCCACCAACGACCGCTGGCGCTGGAGCTCCGTGGCGGCGGACGAAGTGCTCAGCTTCCTGCTCTACAGCTCGCTCGGCTACACGTTCCGCTGCCGCCGCTTCAGCAATCTCATCCAGGCACCGGCTCCTGTCAGCAACACCAACGCCAGTGCCAGAGATGCCACCGCCGCCACTGGCAGCCCCACGCCCGCCCAGGCGACGTCCGCGTCTGTGGCGCCAGCTGCAGTGCGGCCCATGCCTCGCATCGAAGAGATCCCGCGGCCCAAGAGCTCCATGGTGCTGGTGATGAACCCGAACCCGAACGAGCAGTCCCTCGGCACGTCGTACCTGCCCGTGAACCCAAAGGCAGCCAAGCAGGCGAGAGAGCCCGGCGACGTGAGTGGCATGGCGCGCAGTGGCAGCTACAAGAAGGACAACTCGTCGTCAGGCCACTAGACCCACGCAGTCCACACTGACACAACGTGAGAACCAAGAAGCAAAGACGACATGGCAGCGGTGAGGGACCAGTCGACGAGACGCGATGCTTCCTTGGTCCCCACGTCGTCTGATCCGCCCGTACGCTCGCTCACATCGCGACTTGGTCTCCGTTCGCACGCGTTGGTGAGGTGCTGGGTGGTCTCAGTTGTGAAAACGCCAGCCTCTGCGCCACCGCCTCTGTTCCTACTGTCCCAAGACTTGCTTCCAGAAGCCCCCGACGACGCTGACAGACCCCGACGCCTCTCTGTCTCCGTTGGAAGATGACTCTGCGACCGCGCATCGTCGTGTCGCTGTGTGTGCTGCTGCTGTGGATCGTGGCGAGTTGCGTGGCTGCCGTGAACTTCAGCGAGGAAGCGACAGCGTCGGACGACCACGACTGGGTCTTGGTGCCGGAGAGCATCTCCTCGATGCCAACGCCAACGCCATCCGCTGCCCCTCAGGTGTCCGTCCACGTCCTCGAACGCTACATGCCCTTCGCGTCCTCGGTCATCGTGGGGCCTCTCGACGCCGCCGCCATCTCCACCCACTACCGACTCGTGCTGACATTCAAGGCCTTCCCCCGCGACGCTGCCAACGCCGCCTCCATGGACTGCTTCGCCGTCGAGAAAGACGCCAACAAGTGGACGCAGTGGACCGACACGACCGCCAACGACGCTCCAGGCTTCTGCGTGGCCCGGGGGCTTCCTGACGACTCCACGACTGCTGCCGTCGCCACATTCCAGAAGACGCCGAGGGGCGGCGTGCTGGTTATCGCGGCACAGAAGCCCACGGCCGCCGTACTAGCCGACGCCAAGGCCCGCGGCTGGGGGGAGGACCCACTCACGTCGTTCCGTGTGACGCAGCTGAAGATCTGGCAGGCGCCACCGGAGCTCACCGCCGTGTCAGCCGTGCAAGTCGCGAAGGCGCCAACGAAAGAAGAGGCGGCTGCCACGTGCCAGCCCGACGCCGAGGGCCGAGTGGACCGCAAGATCGAAGGCGGCAACTTCTACGCCGGCGACAAGGGCGACGTGTTCGCGCTGTGCGCGTCGTACATGCGGCGCGCGCTGCCCGACATCGGCATGAACGAGTTCTTCGTGTCGGAGCTGCGCTTCGTGGACCGCGTCTTCTGGCGGCTGCACAAGTGTCCGTACGGCGAGGAGGCCGTGTCGTTCACGAAGACGTACTACCCGGTCACGTTCAGTCCGCGCAAGGGCAAGAGACGACTGCTGTGCTTCACGCCGCGGCGGCTGGGCACCGACAAGCACGGCGAGACGCACGTGCTGGACACGGCGAAGGTGCTGAAGCGGGTTTTCATTGACGAGACCCACGAGAAGCGAGAGGAGAGACTGCGTATCGAGCACCATGGAGAGGACGCGTACAAGTTTCCACCGCAGGACATAGACTGGAACGCCGTCAACGCGTTCTGAGTGAGGACAAGAGCAGAGTAGAGAAGGCGACGCGACGATTCCTGTTCCAATACAGAGCTCCATTTTGATCTATCAACGCCTGTAGCCGCGACACGTGAGAAGAGAAGAGAGGCCTTTGCGTGATGGCTCAGCGTCTTGTTTCGTGCGACTCGGCGTCTGATTTGTGGGGGCTCGACGGTCTCTTTTGCGTTCCACGGTCTCACTTTTGAACCCACCGCCTCCAACACACAGTCTACAAGGCCTCTTCTACCAAACGAACAGCCATGCAGCTCCTGCTCCCCATTCTCCTTGTGTGGATGACATGTGACGGCATGGTCTCCGATAGTATCAACACCACAGTCCGAGTGGATCCACTGGCCAGTTCTGCACCGCCACTGCCGTCTCCGTCGCCTGTGTCCCCGGTGGAAGTCGGCGTGCACATCGTGGAGCGCTTCACGCCGTACGAGTCCAAGACCTTCGTGGGTCCCTACCGCTCCATCCTCGTGGGCAGCGGCTACCGTCTCATGACGTCGTTCACGGCCTTCGAGTTCAACGACGCCAACGCCGCGAGCATGGACTGCTACTTCGTGTCCAAGGACAACGGCCAGTGGATCTCGCTGTCGCCACACGCCACCACCACCGCCAACCGCACGGACGAGCAGGCCTTCTGCGCTCGCCAGGACACGGCCAACGACTCGTCCACGTTCGCCGTCGCCCAGTTCCAACGCGAGACCGACGGCCCAGTACTCGTCATTTCGACTCAAGGCCCCGCATCTGCTCTCGTCGCCGACGCCAAGTCGCGTGGCTGGACGCAGCCGCCGCTCGCGGCCCTCCACGTCTCGCAGTTGAAGGCGTGGCACGTGGCGCCCGTGCTAAAGTTCATCTCGGAGATCCAAGTCGCTGCGGCCCCGACGGAGAACGAGACCGACTCGCTGTGCTCTCCTAACACCGACGGACTGGCCGAGCGTCGCATTGAGCCAGGCAACTACTACGCTCGCTCGCTCGAGAAGCACGTCCACAAGCTGTGCGTCACCTACGTGCGGCGCTCGGTGCAGGACCTGGACCCGAAGGAGGAGTTCGCGACCAACGTGCGGTTCTACGACATCTCCGTGTGGACGTTCCAGGCGTGTCCGCTGTTCAGCTCCATCGCGGCGGCGTACATTGGCGGCCATCCTGTCGGCGAGTGGTACGTCGGCGGCTACACGAGCGGCCGCTTCCGCCCGGGCAACGGCGAGTACAGCGAGCTGGACGAGCGGCTGCTGTGCCTCGACAAGACGCGGCTCGTGCGCGACGATGACAACACCAAAAGCCTCAACAGCCCAACGGCGTATGCCAAGCGCGTGTACTTTGACGAGACGCCCGACGACCGCGACGAGCGGCTGCGTGTGGACTATTACGACAAGGACGCGTGGGTGTTTGAAGAGCAGCCGATCGACGCCGACGAGGCCAGCAAGTTTTAAGCAAGTTTTAGTTCATTCGACCCAATCCTGGTGGGTGTTCATGCAAAATACACAGAGAAATCCAGAGCATGCACACGAAGACGCCCTGCTGACAACGCTGGCGTCGACAGACGACTGCCTGGCCTGTCGCCTGTGGTTTCCACGGCTTGTTTTCTGGTTTCGATGTGGATCGCCCCCAGCGCCGTGGCGGACGTGATTGTTTCAATCACTTTCAGAACCAACGTGGTCCGCTCAGATCCTCACCTGCCAGTCCCCTCAAGCCCCCAGGATGATGAACAGCGTCGTCGTGTTGCTGCTGCTGATGATCATATCAGCGTGTTGCCACAATGCCGTCTCGCTACCCTCGTCAGACGTGATGGTCTCACCTCACGCCACCAATACGACGGTCTCACCTCAGGGAGGCTCATCAGCCGCCAACGAGGCGGTCCGACCTCGTCGCCGGAAGTCGAAGCGGCACCCACGACGGACGCGGACGCCGACGCCGACGCCGACACCCGCTGTGGCTAATGAAGTCGCTGCCATCGTCCCGTTGCCATCAGAAGCAGCTCGAGCGTGACGACGGCATCACCAAGCGTCTCGACATCGTGATACCACAAGGACGCGTGGGTGGCTGAAGAGCCCACGATGACCAATGAGTTCGAGTCGATCTCCGTCGATGCATTCCTGGCAGTAAGAGCATCGCCACCGGTAGGTTCTAACTGCAGCTTTAACCTATAAGACTTGCGATACAACTTTTTCGGCTGCCGAGTTGAGACCTCCGTTAGGACTCACCGGTGGCGATGCTCTAAGGGTACCAGGACCTATTCCGCTCATGTCATAAATCCGCCCAATTTTCGTATACTGAAACCAAGTGAGTCGATACTAAAAGCTATCGACACCTTTGGCCGCTGTGATACCGAAGAGGAGGCCGCTGTACTGCAGTTGGTGGTCGTGGGCGACGTGCTGGACATTGTCGCTG
>JAADXN010000939.1:0-13022 GCA_023337875.1 Pythium apleroticum | reverse complement strand
GAGTGCGTGTGCTGGTCGCAAGCGTCCACGATCGCAGACGGAAGAGTCACCGGAGACTCCCAAGAAGACCAAGACTGATGTGTCCATCGACATTGAGACTGACTCGGCAGACGTGTGGTCGCTGGACTGGTCGGTGTTCTATGGCGACGACGTCCACTGTCTCGTGGACGAAGACGCCGTCGGACTGCCGCTGGAGCTTCTGTTTCCAGACGAGAAGGAGCTCGATGTGCTTGAGCCACTGGCTGTCGATGACGCGTTTGCTGTGGACGTGAGTGAGTGGCGACTGCTGGCAGAATGCCTGGCGTAGATAGTCAATCGTATAATATTCCAACAAGATCACAGCGAGCGTAACAACCTAAATGAGCATGTCGTCATCATCATCATCTCCTGTGACCGTCGCGAGTCCTTGTGCGCGATACAGGTCAGCGATCTACAGCGAATAGAAACACGTCATGAGCCTTCTACAACCAACCAAATACAATTCTTTCCAAGTCCACGCACCTGTGAAGATGTGGTCGCCTGGGTCGTGTCCTTGTCGTCACGGATACGAATGAAGCGCGGGAATCGCAGCGAGATGCCCTTGTCCTTGGCCACCTGGCCGATCGCAGCTGTGTACTTTGGTGAGATCGACAGATCGGCACCCAGAATCTCCCACACGACGCTGGGCTCGAACCACACGTCAGGCTTCATCGCGTCAGTAACCGCGTAGTCGCGGTGCGGCTTGTCGATCACCTTTTCCTTCAGCTGCTCGGAGAAATCCTTCAGCCGTTCGTCGCTCAAGCCAGTACCGAGCTTCGTGATGGGCTGGAACATCTCGGTCTCTGGATCGTAACACGCGAGCAAGTACGCGCCGTACACGCCCGTGCGCTTGCCGCGGCCATGGAAGGCACCGATAGGCACCAAGTCAGTCGAGTCTCCAATGCCGTCCAGGTAGTCCTTCTTCAGCTTGAGCCATTTGTGCGAGCGGTTGGCCGGCTCGTACGTCGCTTCCTTCTCCAGGGTCTTGACCATCAGGCCTTCACAGTTCTCGCGCACGGCTTCCTCCAGGAACGTACGGACCTTGTCCACCGCAACTTCCATGGCCTCGGTATCGTCGGCGCCTGGCATGACGCCGTCGACGTCCATCGACGTGGCGAACTCGAAAGATCCATTCTCCACTTCGAACTGCGCACTCAGCAGCTCACGACGCTTGCCCAGAGACTCTTTCAGCAGCGACTCGCCGTTCAGATAGAGCAGATCGAACGCGTAGATGCACACCGGCACCTTGATGTCTTCGACCTTGACGTTCTTTCGGGATCGCGTACTCAGCACTTGGAAGGGCAGTCGCTTGTTGGTGGCCTTGTCCACTGCGACGACCTCTGCATCCACAATGCAGCTCTTCAGTCCGCTCTTCTTGGCCGCCTTGGCGATCATCAGCTTCACGTCCGGGAACCGTTCAGTCGAGTTTTCGAAGTTGCGGGAGAAGATGGCGATCTCTCCGTTCGGCAGGATGTGGATCTGCGCTCGCTCGCCGTCGTACTTGTACTCGCACGTGAACGGCACGCCCTGGAAGCGGTCAAAGACCATCGCGTAGGCCTTGGTCGGGCGAGCCAACATCGGAGACACCGGGGTGCCCGGCGTCAACACACAGCGCTCCGCCACCAGCGCAAAGTCAGCCACATTGAGCAGCGGCCGCGTTTCCACGAGCTCCTGCACCTCCTGGAATGCCTTCACGAGCGCATTGTAACTCGGACACTCCGCGAACGCCTTCTTGACGTAGGCCAGGGCCTTCTCCTGCTTCTCCTTGTCCTTGGCGTCCTTCTCCAACATGAACGCGTACGTGAGGCCCATGAGGATCGACTTCTCCGCGAGTCCGATACGCAGCTTGCCCTGCAGACCACGGATGATGTACTTGGCGGCCTCGGCAGCCTGCTCGCTCTTCTGGCCAGCAGTCGCCTTCTTGTCCTTCTCACACTTGACGAGCAAGTTCTTGATGATGGAGCACTTCTGCTGCTGCGAGTTGTTGCCCGTCATCTTGGCGATCTTGACAAACTGGTTGTACACGTCCGGCACGCTGAGCACGCTGGGCTTGGCGGCTCCAGCAGCCGGCTTCACGGCCGCGAACGACAGCGTGTTCTGCTTCGAGCGCGCGTTCTGCGCCACTTTGCCCAGGTCGCCTTCCTTCTGGTACATGTCCTTGATGAACTTGGGGTTCGTTCCCGTCGCCTCGCCGATGGCCTTCATCAAAATAGCGTCACCGATGCCGATCTTGAGGTTCTCGAACGGCGGTGCGAGGTCCGTACACACGCAGAGGTAGATACACGCCAACAAATCCTGCGGCGCCTTGCGCAGCACCTCGCGGAAGAAGTTCATGAGCATTTCCTGGATCACGAGGCGACTGGACGAGCTCTCGATCTTGCTGAACAACGCGGCGAGCGCCGTGTACGGGATCGACTCCACGTCGTCCTCCAGCGGAGCCACCGTCGTGTCCGTGTTGGCCTTGGCGGCGGTCGAGGCGGACGCCTCCTTCGTGGGCTTCGTGGCACCAGCGAAGAACCCAGAGGCCGCGGTCTCAGACTTGGCCTTGGCCTTGGAGGCGGCCTTCTTCTTGGGCTTCTCCTCCTCCTCCTCTTCGATCTCGTCCTCCGCTTCGTCGTCCTCCTCCTCCTCTTCGTCCCCTGGATCTTCAGCCTCAGACTCCTCCTCCTCGTTCGCCTCCTCCTCCTCCGGCTCGTCGACTGGCTGGCTCTTGGCGGGCGCCTCCTCTTCCTTCGGCTCCTCCTTCGTCTTCCGCTTCTCCACGGCCACAGGCTTCTCCTCCATGTCCTCGTCGTCGTCCTCGATCTCCACGACCTCGTTCTTCGACTGCTTCTTGACTGGCGCGCTGATCTTGAGGTCGTCGTCCTCCGAGAACTCGTCGTCCTCCACGATGCGCTGGCGCAGGCGACGGCGGCCTGGCTTGGCTCGTGTTGCAGGCGCCTCCTTCTCCCCCTCTTCCTCCTCCGCTTGCTCCTCCTCCTCCTCCTTCGCGTCCTCCATCACCACATCCTTCGCTTCTTCCTCCTCCTCCTCCTCCTCCTCTTCTACTTCCACCTTCTTCTTCTTGGCAGGACTCTTCTTGGCGGGAGTTCTCTTCGCTGGCGCCTTCTTCACAGGCGTCTCCACCTTGCGCTTCTTCACAACAGGCGCTGCTTCCTCCTCATGCTCCTCGTCCTCCTCATTCGCCTCTACTTCCTTCTTCTTGGGTGCTGGTTTCTTCTTCTCCGGCGTCTTCGGAGTCTCCTCCTTCTCGGACGCCTTGCGCTTCACTGGCGGCTCGGTTGAAGCCGCCGGCTTGGCAGGACCGGCACCGAAGAACGCACTACACAACACACCCATCAGTCATCTCTCCACTCCTCTCACAGCCTCATACACGCAGCATCTTACGTGATGGATTTCTGCTGCGTCTTGGGCTTGGCCACCATGTTTCCGCCCACGGAACGCCAACGCCAACTTCCTTTTTGTTGGCGCTTTTGCGTATTGTTGGTGTTGGCGCTTTTTTCAAGTTGGCGGGGACTCTGACCCACCCAAAAACCCACTGGGTTCAATCCCCTAATAGTGACGTCACTACCATCACGACTACCTGGAAGTCACTTTTTGGCGCGAAAACCGTCGACATCTTTTCTCCGAGATGTAATAATAGCTCCTCGTCCTCCACGAGATCCAATACGCCCAACCAACAATTGCATCAATCGTCAACATGGTGGCCCGCACGACGATCGCCGTGGCGCCGACGCTGCCAGCGAGCGCCAAGCTCACGCGCTTCCACGGCGACGCCACGGAGACGCCGCTGTACACTATCGTCACATGGACCAGTCGCCATGGCCGCGCAGGAGCCGCCGGCGCCGCGCCAGTCGTGCGCAAGCGCCAGCTCGCGATGGAGAACGCGAGCCACCGACTGCTCGAAGTGCAGCGTGTGGGCGCCGCCAAGGACAAGAATCGCAGCTGGTTCATTGGCAACCACGTGCAGCAAGGTGCGTAGGTTATGGCAGAATGAATACTGATATCGTGCGTAGACTAATGGGGGATTCACTGTGTGTAGATGGCAGCCTCGTGGTGCTGACGCCGATGGACCCGTTGTTCGTGCTGCTGCACGCCGTTGTGGACCAGAAGGAGCGCTACCTGTCGACGTACGACCTGCTCTCACGCGACCAGAACACGTGGTGGCTGCAGCTCGGCCCCGCGCTCACGCAGGCCAAGATCGAGCAGATCTGCGACGTCCAGTACACGGGCGACGACGCCATCGACAACCTCTACGTGCGCGTGAGCGAGTCCAAGACGCTTGCGTGGCTTGCAGCCAAGGTCGAGCGAGTCGCGACGGTGCTGGCCAAGCGCGCGGAGACGGCCGCCAGCACTGGAGCCTTTGATACCAAGTTCGCTTTGCCAGGCCAGGCGGCCGCTAAGACTGAGACGCCGGTTGCAAACAGCGCCGCGCCAACTCCAGAGCAGATCAAGCGATGCCACAACGATGCCATCGACATCATCGCCGACTACCTGCCGCCGAGCTTCGTGCCGCTGCTGCTCAAGCACCTCAAGTACGTGTCTCTATCCTCTGTATCCGTTTCGTCACACTCAGATAAACTGACGTTTTTCTTCTGAATTTGCAGCGTCAGCACTGCTACGCCAGCCACTACGGCATCGACGGCCGGGGCGTCGACCAACGGTGCGGCCGTTGCTGAGCCGCTCGATGCGATTCGCCGCTTCGACCGCCGCACGAGCGTGGAGCCGGACAACGCGACGCCGGCCAAGCGGACAGGCGCCGCGTCCGCCGCCGCCTCCAGCGCCAAGAAGAAGAGCAAGCTCGCGAACGTCGACCGCACGGGCATGAAGTCCATCTCGTCGTTCTTTGGTAAAAAGTAAATGAGACCGAGTGTACATGGACTTGAACTGCTGCTGCTGCTGCTTGTTGAAGTGAGCTCTTCAGATCCTTCTATATTTTCCATTCGTCGACGTGGTCGATCTGTGACATCCAACTTGAAGACCCAAAGGGCACGTGGTACGTGGATGGACGGACGGCATTCACCAACCATTGCGATACGGTCGCTATTCCCCCATAGTCGCAATGAACCGGCCAGGGAAACACAGCGAGGTGGCGATTGATGGGATGCCCGCGGCGCGAGTGGCGGGCGAGGAGGAGATGGAGGCACAGCCAGATGAAGTGAAGCCGAGGAAGCCCGTCGCCAGGCCGCTGGACGTGGCCACGCGGCTGCTGCAGCTCGTGTCGCTCTTCGTGCTCTTCGTGTTCGGGCTCGTTGGCGCCTCCATCTTCACGCTTCGCCACACGGGCATGAGCCATCCCGCTCTGCAGCGCAGCACGAGTCTCGTGGTGAACCGACTGGCGATGAACCGAGGTGAGACCCACGGAAACGCGTTGCGGTACTCGCCTCCTGTGTATTTCTCGCTGGTCGCAATGCGTCAACACGGAAGTGGCCAAGAAGCTGCGATCGTCGATGTGGCCAAGCGCTTCGCTCCGGACTTTCTCGTGTTGGACGCACAGAAGGCCAGTTCAATCAAGCAGGCATTGCCGGACCACGCGTGCGTTGCCACAGAGAGAGGATCGACGGACACCGTGTGCTATGACCGGAGTATCTGGAGCCAACGGGAGGTAGGAATACGAGCAATGGACGCTGATACAGTGCGCGGTTGTTCTGAATGATGATGTTGATGACCAGCGCGGTGTTCATGGCATCGGAATGAAAGACGCACACCCATCGACGCGCGTGTGTGAGTGGGAGGTGTCCTGGGCTCGTTTTGAGTAAGTGCCTTCGAAAGGATACGAATTCAACCCTCTGTCTGATGGTCATCGGACGCTGCTGCAGGCGCGAAGTCTCGACGCGCAGCACCTTGGCTTTCCACGGTCGCCACTGGCGAAATGAGACGCTGACCGTCGCTTCTGTCCGCGAAAGGGCAGTAAAAGACGCAGGTGAAGTCTGCCTTCGTCTGAATCAGAGCTTGTTGGTCTCGCTCACTCCAACTTTGCTCAGATTGCGATCGTGAAGCCTCACTCTCCGACATCATCAGCCGCCTTCAAGGCAGTGGGCTCTCTCCTCAAGCGCCGATCGTCATCACCGATCTACCCTCGCCATCCCATGCCATGAGTCTTGTCGACCCATTTGAGCACCTGGATATAGTGCGAAGCCGTCCACTCGACCAAGAAACAGGCGCACCGCCAGTCCTCGCAAACGACCGAATGCGGCCTGTTAGCGCGGCTGTGCTTTCCTTTCCGGAGGCGCCTTCTAGTGGCTCGCCTCCTCCGGTGTCCGTCGTCTACGAGTTGCTCCCACCTCTGACACAGACCTGAAAACGTACTGAATACGATCACACAAAATGAGTGAATGCAAGCACTTGTAGATTTCATTCTGCCTCTCGTCGTTGCAAGATCCATCCCTTATCGCCGCGCCGTCGAGCCTTCCACGCTCACGCGGTGGAGCGCCACGAAGTCGTTCCAGCCGGACAGGATCTTGAACTTGATGAACGACGCGTCGCCCGGCTTGACGCTCTCGCTCTCCACCTGCATGTTGCCGTCGCTCTCCGGGATCTCTGCATGCAACAGCCAAGTAAGCAACAAGCCAGTCTCTGCCTGCCCCCGCAAATCCACGAACGTACTGGTCTCGTAGAGCTTCTCCCACTTGGTCGGCGTCGGGCCCGTGCAGACCTCGACCAGTACTTCCTTGACGTTGGAGCTCCACGTCTTGACGCGCGAGATCGACGCCGTCGTAGCCAGCTGCACCACGACTTCCTGCGGGAAGCTGCCCGTCGTTACCCACTTGGTCGACTGTTCGCTGCGGTTATCGGAGACCGTCAGCCACTCAGCCACTCAGCCAGCCAACAGAGATCCGCCCTACCCGTCGAGGATGTTCTTGGGCGGGTAGTTGGGGTCGAACGACGTCGCCGCCGTGACCTGCGCGCCTTCCTCTTCCAGCGTCAGGTCCATTGCTCACGTTGGACTGCCGACTGTGGTGGTTGTGGATGTGAGACTGACTGACTGATGGGACCCCTCGCGAAACGACACAGCAAGAACGAACCGACGAACCAGTCGCAAATTCCAGATCCTTGTTCGAAAATACCCCGCAGCAGCGTGGCCTGCATCCCTCAACAACATGATCCGCCCACTGCGAGCGTGAACACACAAGCACACCCATACCTCCCCAGCGTCGTCGACACAAGCCGTGGGGGCTTCATCTTTGCAGGTATGATGCAACACACTCGGCTTTACGGGCAAAACGCAACTTACACGATGCTCACTTAAACAACCTTGGGGGCCTTCTCAGTCGTTGCTTGGTCTTCTTTCGATGGGCTCGTCGCGTTCCGGTCTGGTGCTGAGCTGTCACTCTTGCCAGCGTTGGCCGCAAGAGCTCCACTCGTTCCCACAGACACGGACGTAGAGACACTCTTGGAGGTTGCAGACGTGTCGACAAAAGTTGTCGTCGTCGAATCAGTCGGAGACGGGGTCACACTTCCGCTGGACGTAGGCGTCGGAGACGTCACGCGTGGAGCTGAAGGCGTCGGCGTTGGCTTCACTGTCGTCGTAGTCACCGGTGCTTCTGCGTCGGACTTCTTCGGCGCAGCAGGCTCGGGCTTCTTTTGAGCTTGAGCTGCCGGCGCGGCAGAATCTTTCGCCACGCTCTCTTCAGAGACAGGCTTCGGCTCGCTTGCATTCGTGGCAGTCCCAGCTGCAGTCTTTGACGCCGGGTTCGCTCCACCATTGGGAAGAAGCTGTGACGTCGTGCTGCCAGAGTCCTTGCTCGTAGCATTCTTTGCTTGGACAGACGGAGCCACGGACTTAGCTGCTGGCACCTTCGACGACAATGCAGACTTCGCGGCAGCAGCACCCACGTCGATCCGGCCTTCAGCGGGTCTGGCTGGAATACTAGCCTTCTTCTCCTCTCGACTCGGCTGGTTCGATGGCTTTGACGCAGACGACGTTCTCTCGACAAAATTCAGCACGTGCTGGTACAGTTTCTCAAAACCCTCCGAGAGATGGTCGGCCGCACGCGTGATACCCGAGCCGTCGTCGTTGAAGAGCTTGCAGTTGCCCCACACGAGTCGCACGTCTTCCGCGAAGGAGCCCAAATGCAGGATCTTGGTGGCGCCACTGCCGCCTTGCAACGTTCCCTTGCCACTGACCATGTACTTGCCGTCCACAATCTTCTTTTCAATCGTCGTCAAGTCCATCGGCTGCTTCACGACCGCTGTGTAGTGCGGCACGTTCTCGACTGGCAGCAGGAACTGCTTGGCGAACGGATGAGACTTGAGGCACTGCACAATCTGCAAACACTTGGCCGGCACGGTCGTCTTCTCCGCCACGCTCACCATAAACGACTCGAAATACGACGACTTCTTGCACTCCGCGCACTGCCAGTCGCCCTCTGGAAGGTCGTCTTCAGTCATCTTGAGACACTTCAAGTGGAAGGAACGCGGGCAGATATCGCAGCAGACCAGATCTCCGGCAGCGAGACACACCTCACAGTAGTCCAGGTTCGTGTCGAGCTCGTCGTCGTCCTCTTCTTCTCCTTCGCCTTCCCCGCCTTCTTCCATGAGATCGTCGTCGTCTTCGTCCTCACCAGGAATGTACCGCACATCTTCATCAGAATCCTCATCCGCTCGTTTCCCCTTCTTCTTCCGCCCACGCCCTCCATCACGAGGAGTCTGTGGACCCTTGGTTGCCTTGTGTGCGTGCCCGCGATGGTCGGGACCACGAGATGCCTTCCGCTCAGATGCAGTCGGCACTACCGGTGCAGCCTCGGTCTTCCGTCGTCGAGACGATGCAGGTGGAGTCGGAATCGGCTCAGCTGGGGCCTCTCGCTTACGCGACGAGCTCTTCGGCACCGGAGTAGGCGTGGCCGCTTTCGGACGCGAACTTGGTCTCCCACGAGGCGACGGTGACGGCGGTCGAGGCGGCGCCGACGAAACCCCAGCTTGTTGTGGCTTTGCCTTCCTCTCTCCCGTTGCGAGGGGCGTTGGCGCCTTTTGCCGATAGCTCGAGCTACTATTGTCGCTTTCCGCGCGTCCTTGATCCGATGGCGTGTCGTCCTTCCCGTCAACACGACTCGAAGTTGGGACTGCATCGCTCTGTTTAACTGGCGCTCCCTCGCGCTTCCTCTTCTGTCGACGCACACTCGAGTCCGAGCCATCGACGGAACCTGCGGCAGTGTCTTCAATCCCATTGCGTCGAGGCGCTGGGAACGCCTCGTCTTCATCCACACGAGAGGCGTGGCTTGGGGCCGCATCCCCGAGTGGTGGCTCTTCTTCATCGGCGAAAAATCGAACTGCCGGAGTGACTTGCTGGTTCAGAGAGCTCAGCAAGTCCACCAGCGACTTCTCCGAGTCCGGGCAGTTCAGCACACTCGCAGCGGAAGGCGACGCCATCGCAGGAGTCACATCATTGTCACCGAGAAGTCGGTCGCGAGGGGTGGGGCCACGCGAGGCGTAGCCACCGCCAACAGACGTGTCCAGCGGGTACGGCACCGACTCTTTCGCCGCACGCTTCGGCACGCGGCTGGTGCGGACAGGCTTCTTCTCGTCCGCACGCGCAGGCATCAGCGGAAATCCGCTCGTCGCTTCCACCGCGGCTCCATATCCAAACGGCGTCCGGTCGACGGGCTTCTCTTCCGCGTAGACGCCACGTCGGCCCCGCTCATCGTACTTGTCTTCCGCGTAGGGCGTTGAGAACTCCGCTCCGACAGGCTCCGTGGATCCGCTACGTCGACTGTGTCGTTGGGGCGGTCCGTTGTCACGCGAACTGTCGTCACCAGAGCGAGCGTCGTCCTTCGGCATCGCCGTAGCTGGAGGCAAAGGCGGCGGCGTGCGTTCGCGTGGCCGTGAGCGAGATGAGCGGCCGTTCGGGTCCATTTCCGAGTCACTGGAGCGCGTGGATCCCGGCCGTTCGACGAGTGGGTCTTCCTGGAGTGCACTGCCGTGGCTTGGCGCCGCGAGCCACAGCTTGTACCTGGCGATCTCGCCGTCGCGGGCCAACTGGCACTTGGAACACGGACATGACAGCGCGCACACAGTGCACCGCAACACTCGCTTGCTGACGGTTGGCTGATTTTTCCCCGCAAAGATATCCTCCAATCGCACGCGGTGCATGCTTCGCAGGTGCTCGCGACACAGCGAGTGGGTCGGCGAAAAGTCCGGACAGAAGTTGACGACTGGGACGAGGTTCGTGCCGTTGCAGAGGTGGCACTCCCCGCGGGCGATGAAGCAGCAGTCCTGGTCCGCGACCATGTCCTTCAGGGCCTTGAGCACCAGCGCCTCGAGCGCGCTGTGGTCGAGGCTGAGCTGCTCGGCGTAGCGGTTCTCCGCGACCGCCGAGGCCTCGACGCTGAGCGCCTGCAGCGCCGTGGCGGTCACGACAGGCGACGGCGAGCGGGAGGACCGGTGGACGCGTCGGGCATCCGCCATGGGCGGAGGAGGGGGAGGGGGAGCAGCAGCAGCAGCCTGGTCCACAGGGCGCCACGTGGAGCCGGCGTCGTCGACGAGCATCCGCGCGTGCTTGGGCGGCGGCGCGTGGGCGTGGGGATGCGCGTGCGCGTGCGGCGTCCCCGCGACGCTGCTGTTGCTGGGGGACGGCTCGGTGGAGCGGGACTTGCTCATGATGGCGTCCAGCCAGACCTGGTTGGGCGGCTGCTGGCGAAGGCGCTGCTGCCGTCAGAGCCACACAGACATCAGTACACGCAGGCCGTCATCCCATAGATACGCCGTGTTAAACGCACCTGCTCCTGGGGGATCTCGACGCCCCTCACTGTCGGCGGATGATACATCCGCACACTCGAACCTCTTTCTTTCTATGGGGCCGTTTGAAGGCGGCAGACGCTCGTTTCGAGCGCTTCTTCCGTGAAGAAAGGCACGCACACTCGCAGCTAGTGTCCCACGGGGCGTTCTCGCGTGCACGGGCGCTGGCGGCGGCGTCGGCAGCGTCGAGGAGCGAGGCGAATATGCGGCGGCGGCTCGTTTAGCTTCGCGGTTTTTCGCAGTCGTCGCTTGTCACGGCTGTGCGCGCCTTCCGCCCGCCCAGCTTCCCTTTCATAACTAATACCCTGCACTTTGTTGATACAAGCGGCTCTTCCAATTTTCTGGTCGGACTAAACCCGAAGCCAGAGGAACCCTCGCCCAAGCTTTCGCCACCTGCAAAGACAGCCCGGCGTGGCTACAAGGCTGCGGCCCTCGCGACATGCTCGCATGATAGTGGGGAAGTAGAGCGTGGCTATCATCTCACCAGGCTTTGTAAATGCAGAGCACTGCTGGAGGCGAGACCTACCCGGACGTATTTTTTTCTTCAGAAATCACATTGCAGAGGCGTCTAAACTATGTTATTCAAAGAAGGGATTTGTGACGGACAATTAGGGACAGATCATGTTCCGAATGAGAGGAACTGTCCCTTCTTTTTCGAATGGGCATTTGGGCGGAGTCTTCGATCTCATGAGGATTGCAAATGGATCTTGTCCTTTGTATTGGAGAGGGAGCTGCCTCAAGATGATGATGGAGACGTTCTTTGGCCTCTGTATCTGTTAGACTGATGGGTGCTCTTTCATCATGAGCTGGGCGGTTTCCGCTCAGTACTGTCGAGTCCCAACCGTCGCCACGGAATCCTTCGACTTTCGACGGAATGCAACGGCTTGTGCGGGGGCGGTGATGTGATGAATATGTCGGATCTGATAGTATTACTTTAAGATTATCGGCGAGGGTTCAATTTACATGGTCTTCTGCTTCTTCAAAATGCGTTGGCTGTTGGCCGGGTGGACTGCGAAAGGCATCATGGGGTCCGGTCCAGGTGAGCGTGGGCTCGGCATCCATGGGTCCAAGGCCGGAGGCTGCGGCTCGGACTTGACGCGGTGATTACCGAGCAGCCATTTCACGCTTGGCAGTCGAAATGGCATGGCCGACGGGGACAGTGGAGCCCGTGGCTCCACATAAGCAGGCGCTCGCTTGGACTCAAATTCAGCACGAGGGGAACTTCGATCGCTCCCGTATGAAAAACTCTTGGCGCTCGTAGGTGGTGGTGACGGTTGTGCAGCGGCTCGCGGAGGGTGTGAGAAGCTATTGGCGCTGGTCGGTGGTGGTCCTTGGCTCGAGGTCGCCAGCGGCCGCCGCACGTGGCTCATGCGCTCCTTTTGCTTGACGTAGTTCTGTACTTCGTCGTAGTACTCATCCATCTGCGCGGCGTTCACGCTCAGCACGCTCGGCTCCTCTGTATGCAGCCGCGCCTGGATGTACTGCTGGACATGTTGGATCTCACGGTGGAAGTGCGCTCTGTGTGGTGGGATCATCGTCGTGAGCCGCTCTCGTTATGACTGCGTTGTCCCGCACTTCCGCTGCTGATTCCGCAGTGCGGCGCCCAGTGGACTGGGCGGCTGCCGTGTTCACTGCGCCGTCGACTGTGGGTCTCCAGTCACACGCTTTGTGGGGAGTCTCTCGCCCTGGACACTTCAATGTACCTGACACAGCCATGCTGCCACCCATCGCCGCGCCGAACGAGCCAATGTCACACGCGCACTGGACAGCGCCAACATTTCAGGCGATTTTTCACACGTCACAGACGGATTTTCCAGCAGCTACGTCACGGGACCATCACTCGCCAGGCACAAACCCTCTCCAAACGCATGATGTCGTAACGCATTACACAGGGTGTCACTCTCGAACCCACTCTGAGCTGTCCACGCGTGGGTAAAGCCGAGCCAAAATCTAGGTATCTAACTCCCTGTCGACATCTGATTGGCTGAATTCAAATTTCTATGCGCCCACCACTTTCAGCCAATCACAAACCCGTATCTGATCCTCCGATTACGCATCAGACCTCCCCTTGAACAAAAGAGCTCCTCGTCATCGGCAGCTCAGTCGCTCCGTCAGCCGGATTGGCACTGCTATGGAACCGTTTTTTTCAGATTTTTACGATATTGAACAGAACGAGACGTTTGAATCAGTTTTTTATGTTTTATTCCTGTTCGATACGCTGGCCATGTTGCACCAAAAGTTGAGTCCGACTCACCGTCCCAGAGGAGCTG
>JAADXN010000938.1:0-13043 GCA_023337875.1 Pythium apleroticum | reverse complement strand
CGGCGTAGGTGTGTTCGTCGGTGTTGGCGTAGGCGTGGACGCTGGGCCAGCCGTAGCCGGGTTGTTTGGCGAGCCACCACCGCCACCTCCACCACCACCACCTCCACCTCCACCTCCACCACCACCACCTCCACCTCCACCACCACCACCACCCTGGTTGTTGCGAGTGGTCGGCGTCGGCGTAGGCGTAGGCGTGTTCGTCGGCGTCGGCGTAGGTGTGTTCGTCGGTGTTGGCGTAGGCGTGGGCTGTTGGCTGCCCTGGTTGGTACTTGTCGGCGTGGGGTTAGAGGTGGACGGCATTACTTGCAGTCCCATAACAGGCTCTGGCGTAGGCGTATTTGGTCGGACAAGCCCGCGAAGACTGCGTGCATTGGCGCCCTTGGCGTAGGCCTCCACTTCGTGTAGAGTTGCTGCGACAACCAAGAGAATTTGAAGAATCCGCTTAGTTTTAGCATCGTGGCGGGCAGTTGATGAGGCTAGAAGCCTGGGGTAAGCTGATGGTGGCTTGGATTGTATCTGCTTGCTGGAGGAAGGCCAGATTGAAGAGTGAATACCATCGGTAGCGGTGCGCGCAACAACGGGGAAGGCCCTTAGTCATCGACCAACGAAGATTAAGGGAAGTAGATACTGGAACATTCTCGATCCAGTACGCGATCCTGTAAGCCTGGGTGCATTCTCGCTTCATTTCTTCATCCCGTGTTGGGGCATCGAACCTCGATAACACCCCTCAGTCCAGTCAGGCACCAACACCTTCCACTTCGATCGCATAGCTGCAGTACTGCAAGTCTGAAAGGTAACTCCATCTGTCCCAGACGAAGTATCGACCCGTCGTGGCAGTTCAGCAGGAACTGGAGCAGAATGGACGGCAGTCTTTCTCTACTGCCACCTGGCGATAGCGACCCTGCTCAGCCGTTACAATTCTGCCGAACTACCAGCTCCTGAATCTTGCTTGGGCCGTGAGGTTCAGACTTGAACCCATCCTTCCGAGGAGACTTCGATCACGTACCTCGCGAGAGTTACTGGACTTCGTGTTGGATTCGACGCTCCTTCCTCGGAAGCTCCACTCAGAATCGCCATCATCAAAAGTACGTTGCTGCTGATGCATCCCACCCAGCTCGGCTGCGTTCTGGCAGGTAGAACGATTCTCGGAGAATTTGTAGATCGCTTGGCCATGCTACCACGCTGTCAATAATGTTCCACCATCCCATGGTTCTCCAGTGATGGTACAATGGAAAAGAACTGCAGCCAATATCAGCCAAGCGTTCGGTTCTGGTAAACACAAAGTGCGATGAGATCACTGCGTCTACACGTTCGTAACAAGACTTTCAAATTTGTTCATGTAAGGCCAGCTCTCAGTCGCGGCCGCGGAAGTCATGCAGACGATTCCTATAAAATCCAGGGGATGATTCTACCTTCTCGACTTACTCGCACCAAACACGTAGCGGCTTGACCACACGAGGCTTAGGATTGTTCGAGATCATCACAGGAGACGGCGAGCTCACCCTCGGCGTGTCGGTCGGAGAGAAGGTGACGCCCTGTGCAGTTGCTTTAGTTGGCGCTGGCGTCGCACTCGTTGGCGCTGGCGGGCCTCCTGGTGGCGGGTTCGACGGACTGTTGGAAGGAGGTGGAGGCTTTGTTGTCGTCGGTGCAGGGGTCGCTGTAGTCACTTGAGGTGCTGGAGCTGTCGTTGAGGGACTCGGTGTTCGAGTGGTGGAAGCGGGTGTCTGTGTTGGCGGCACTGGAGATGTTGTCGTCGGGGCTGGTTAAGACGACGCTGGTCGGTTCGCTTGGCGTGCTAACTACCTGTGGGCGTCGGGTTCGTGGCCAGCGACGCTGTCGACATCGTGGACCGCGGCAACACAAACCAGCAGGAGCTGAATGATGCGCTTGGTAGACACCATTCAGACTAACTA
Source organism: Pythium apleroticum (assembly GCA_023337875.1). Taxonomy (NCBI): domain Eukaryota; phylum Oomycota; class Peronosporomycetes; order Pythiales; family Pythiaceae; genus Pythium; species Pythium apleroticum. Next base: position 11,130 of record JAADXN010000938.1, on the reverse strand, counting down.
CTCTGGCTTGGACGTGCCAGACAGACTAGGAAGTATCTGGCAGTCGGGACTGGACCAGATTGAGAAATGAGTCAAGGAGGTGGTCTGCGAGCGTGCCAGCGATCATGGCCCGGCCTCGATTGCGCGATTTCATTGAGGGTTCACTCCGTCTGGAGCCGGGCTCGGTAACGCACGACATTTCCTGACAGAGCGGCGAACGACGAGTTCTCAGACTTGGTTGGTAGAGTATCGTGCGGCTCTTGGTAAGATCAAGTTCGGGTGGAACTGGTCAGGGCTGCGATCCGTTCAGCCCAAAGGAGTCAGCCACCTGGCAGTTGAATCTACAGCGTGGCGACTTCTCGTCCCTGGATTTGACTTCCGCGACTCTTCGTTGAGTATGAATGAGTTCAGTGAATGATGCCGGAACGAACAGCCACTCGAATGACACCACGCGATCCGGCTCAGCACGACAGACTTGCCCTTCAACTTCCAAGATGCCGTCGAGTTCCTGCATTCTTGCATTCCAGGCTGGTTTTTCTGAACACGTCCGCCGACAGGAAATCGTTGAATGATGCAGAGAATTTCGTTTTCATGACGGTGTGGCGTGGATGTAGAGCTTGATGCTGACTAGCGAAGAGCTTGTCCCTCCACAAAGCACAAGAGACGGCACTGAGGCCGGCCTAGAAAAAAACATGGTGTTGATTACCTTTCTCTGCAACGAGCACCTAGTGCTTCACGGCTTCGACGATCGTGGCTCGTAAACCTTGCGAGGCACCTCTTCTCTCCCTTTCCGCAGCGGACGTTTATTTGACAAACTCCCACTTGTTCACCATCATCTTGGAGATGCACTGCAGCGCCTGCTTCTGCACCTCCGGGTTCTCGTGGGTCATGAGCTTCATGGCGACCTTCTTGGCACCCAGTCGCTTCACAATGTGCTTGCCGTTGGGGTAGAACCGAACAAACTCGCCCAGATCGAACAGCGCGACAGCCACGGTCTTTGGGTCTTCCGACTCGAGCAAGTCAATCAGCAAGCTAGAGACAATTGCAAGAAGTCAGAAAGCATGCCACAGGTGGCCAGCAATCGGAGCGAATGCCTACCGAATGAGCTCGAACTCCTTGTTCTCGAACGCCATGAAGTTCTCCTTCCAGAACTTGTCCGTGTGCAGCAAGCCCCAGTTCAGGTGGCCTCCTCGCAGCTCCTTCTCGTAGCGCTCCATCGTGCTGTGACGCAGTAACGACGAATTAGTACCACACGATACCCCCGCTGCGATCCACCAGGAGTACGCACTTGAGTTCCTTGTACTCTCGGATGAGCACATCTCGAATGGACTGGATGTTCTTCGTGATGTCCTCATCAGTCCACTTGCGCTCACGCAGGTTGTTCAGGGTCTTGAGCAGACCGCCGTCGATCATGCGCTCGTTGAAGAAGCCACTCAGTTTGCCGAGCAGATTCTGGAAGAAGTGATTTGAGCACTGTATGGTCAGACACATCCAAGTAGAACTGCCAAAGCAGAAAGCCACACCTGCAGGGTCTCGAGGGCGACACGCACGACCTTCTCACGGGGTGCCGCAACGACCTGCTGAATCAACGCGTCCAGCGCGTTCGCAGTCACGAGCTTGTCGAGCGCATCTTCGTTGAACGACAGCGTCCACAGCAAGAACGTCAGCTCGTACGAGAGCTGCGCACGGCCCTGCGAGTTCTTGAGCAGCTCCACGACACTACACCAGCCACCAGTGAGCAAAACAGCACACCCAGGGGCCGAGAAGACACAGAGGATCACTCACGGAGCGACGCCGCCCTGCTTAACGAAAACGATCCGCGACTTCTGGTGGCGCAGCAGCACCATCATCGACGCAACAGCAGCACGCGTGACGTTTGCACGGTTCGGGTCCGTCGAGTTGGGCCCAAGCTTCAGCGCTTGCACGGCCCACTGACACAGCGCGTCGACGTCTTCAAAGCGAGGACGGATCCTGTCATCCCCAAGAGTCACCAGACACAAACATCAATCAGCCATTGCGAAGGCAGCTCGGAGTCATTACAGAGTACGTACGTGAGGAAGAGCGCGAGCATGTGAGCTGCAGCGTACTGCACGTAGCCCGTGTCGTTGCGGATCATCCGCAGGAACGGCGCGGCGTCCAGCGCCTTTCCTTCGTCCACGAAGTACGCCACACGCTTGCGAAGGCGCAGACCGTCTACAACATCAATCATCAGCATCAATTTTAGCCTCCACTTGTGCATCAAACACTCGTCCGGTAACCCACCAGGCAGCAGCTCCTCCATGCGCGCAAGCGTATACTTGATCACCGTCGGCTCAGTCACGTTCTTGACGAGCTTGAGCAGCGCGCTCGCGAGCACGCGGCCATTGTCCACGAGGAAGTCGTCCACGGCGTTGTTGTTGACGTCGTCGCCCGGCTTGGCCAGCGTCTCGATCTCCTTCAGCGCCGAGATCTCGAGCTTCTCCAGCGAAAAGCCACCGGCACTGCATCATCACGAGCATCAATCACTCAGCCTCAACTGATTGATCCACGGGTGAATGAGAATCACACACTCACCGCGTGTACGTGGCCCAGTTGATGTCGCGGAAGCGGTGCAGCGCCTCCTCACGAGCCAGCGCCACATCCAGCGTGTTGCCGGCGCCGTTGCCCGTGATGTTAATCGCGACGTGTGGGTTCTTTGGATCCATTTTCGCCGTGAAAGAGCGTCCTCACAATGTCCTTGATTTCTCAGCCTCTACGATCAGTCCAAGACCGAACCAAAGCAGGATCGATAGCCTAGACACTCACGGATTCAGAGAGGCTTGATGGAGATGCGCTAGTCACGTAGAAGACGAGAAATCCCAACGCGTCGCGGAGGAATATCTTCTCGGCGGCCAGGTCTTGGTCTGCTTCGAGCGCTTCTCAGTGGCTCTTTGCAAGCATCAGGGAGAAGCGTAGGATCGCGGCAGACTACACGCAACTTCGCCAAATGTTATGTTGCGGTTCCGCGACTCGGGTATGTTGCGACACAGAGACTCAGTATACTATTATCCGGATAGTATCCGGATGAATAACGGATTGCTGCCATGTATACTAGCTCCATCCCCACAAAAACCTGAGCCCCTCGGCGCTGAAGTGAGCGAGCCGGTCCGATGACGCCGACATTGCGATTCTCCAGTATCCGGCCACTGCTCTCCTGTCGACGGAGACGCCTACACACCTCCTCTCTCCTCCCTGCCAATATGAGCGCCAAGAAGATCCTGTTCGTGCTGGGCGGCCCTGGCGCCGGCAAGGGCACGCAGTGTGCCAAGCTTGTGGACAAGTACGGCTTCGTCCACCTCTCGGTATGTCCGCCATGTCATCCTAGTGTAATGCCAGCGAATCTTGACTGAGCCCATTGCGCTGTGTGCCCATTAGGCGGGTGATCTGCTGCGTGAGGAGCGCCAATCGGGCTCGGCGAACGGCGACCTGATCGACCGCATGATCAAGGAAGGCCAGATCGTGCCGGTCAAGATCACGCTCGGTCTGCTGCAGCAGGCGATGATCAAGAGCGGCAAGGACCTGTTCCTCATCGACGGCTTCCCGCGCAACTTCGACAACCTGCAGGGCTGGCAGGAAGAGATGCCTGCGGATGTGTTCCAGGTCGAAGGCGTGCTGTTCTTCGACTGCCCTGAGTCGGTCATGGAGGAGCGACTCCTGGAGCGCGGCAAGACCAGCGGCCGCACGGACGACAACGCCGAGGCCATCCGCAAGCGTTTCCACACATACATCGAGTCGACCATGCCCGTGATCGACTACTACGCCCAGCAGAACAAGGTGTTCAAGGTCGATGCGACGCCGGGACCAGACGCCGTCTTTGAGGCGGCGCGCCAGTTCATTGAGCCGATCGTCGGCGCCCAGTAAGGCAGCCACCTAACACGACGGACGACTCTATGCCACCACAAATGAATGAATAGAAACGTTGCGCTATCTATCGAACGAGTCCGAGGCAGGCCATGGAGACGGAGACGACGGCATGGATCTCGTCGTCATCATTTCAAATCATGGCCAATTTGACAATTCCAGGCTGGAGCTCTCGTGTCAACATCAGAACACGGTTGAATGCGGGAACGTTTGTGTGAAGTTGAGGTAAATAACCAAAACAAGGTAGACACGAAGAGCTCACTTCCTGGAATTGGCGGTCGATTTCTCGGTCAAAAGCCGACCGACCTCCTCAAGCGACTCACGATGAGCTTTGAGGAGAATGTGACGGCGTTTTACATGGCGTTCGCTGAGCAAAAGCTCGAGCAGCTATGCCAGTCGCTGAGCAACATGCGGCTGGTGGTCCAGAACGACGCAGCGCAGCAGCGCGATCTCGCGGCCGCCAACACTACGGCGGAAGAGGACGCGCGCCACGCCGACGAAGCTGCTGTGCGAGAAGAGGTAGGACCACCCAGCGCAAGCGAAGTTCTAGCAGCCATTTTGATTGAACTGTGTGCTAGATGTTAGGTGCATGCGAGCTGAAGGCCCAGTCGTTGCAAGACCCCGTGCTCGAGAAGTTCAAGGCCGCCTGCGCGCCTGCGAACAGCAACACCGCGGACATCGATAGCGTGCTCGCCCAGTTCTACCTGTGCGCAGAGCTGGGCTGTGCACCTGCAGCAACACCGACTTTCACTGGGTATCTGTCGCGAATGTTCAAGACACAGGCACGAGCCGTGTTGACCCGCGTCGCGGCTTTCAAAACGGAGGCTCCTGTGAACGAACATGGCTACATTGAGCGGTGCGTGGGGTTGGCACTTCACTGCTGTATTGGACGGTGCCCTCACACGCGACCTTCTCTGCTTGCAGCAATTTCTACGTGGAGGCGATGAGCGAGATCATGACTGGAGCGACGGACGTGATGAATGCTGTGGCCGACGTGACGCCGGATGCGTTGCTCCTGCGAAAGATCCTCACGCCGATCCACGAGATCTGTGCGGAGATGACGCTCGAGATCCTTCACATGTACGCGATCGATGCTCGTATGACCGCATGGGAACGGCGTGCGATTGAGCAGGCGAGACGTGACTCGCGCGAGCCGACTGAGGTAGAGTCCGACGAAAGTCTTCAGATGGTGGACTTGTTCCTCGACGAGCTATCGTTCATCATCCGCATCCTCATGAGCTACACGGCATTCCTCAAGTCAATCTGCGACGGCATCGACAGCGGCGACAACCGCAACGGCAGCGGCAGCGGCTTTGGCGTGAAGATCCAGGAACTCAACGGCGTGTACCTCATTCTGGAGCGGTTCTACATCTTCCAGTCGACCCACAAGGCCACCGAGATCGCAGAGGTCCAAGAGCTCGAGCCGAATGTGTTCGTGTCCAGTATCGTCGAGGACGTGTCCTTCGTGCTCAACAAATCCTTCTTTCGGTCCTCCCAGTGCATGAACTACCACACGACACTGTCCATCGTGATCGCGATCGTCGATGCGCTCGAGTCCACGTACTTGCCGTCGATCGTGAACCTTCCGAACCGCGTCTTCACTATTCCTCAGGCGTCTTCATCCACCGCCACTGGCTCGTCGGCCCTGGAAAATGATGATGAAGGCTCGAATGATAAGGACGCCGTATCGTTCTCAGATATGCTACTCGCCGCCGTCGACGACGACCTCACGCGCTCCGTTCAAGAGGAGTCCAAACTCATCATGGCCATCAACTCCGCGTTCATGAGCGGGGAGTTTGTCGAGTCGCTCGAGCTCAAGATCGACGAGTTTTCCACGACCAATTTCCCACACGAAAACTCAATCACCGAATGTCTTCCCAAACCCATCAGTGAGCTGAAGGAGTCATTCCGATCCATCGTCTCGAACGAAGTGCAGGAAGTGCTCAACAGTGGCATCTCCAAGCGCATGGAGCCGCTGCTGAACCGCTTGATGATGGAGCGCATCCAGTACGTGTTGTCGGCGTCGCAGTACGACGAGTTCGGGCTCCACGGCTCGCCCATGAACAAGCTCATTGAGTACGAAGTCATGAAGAACAAGGTGCTTCGACGCTACCAGACCGCGCTCTGTTCGTCGGCGTTTGAAGACCTCGTCGAGTACTTTGTGCAGCACCTGACCAAGTGGATTGAGGCAGCGCTGATTCGCTTCCGCAAGACATTCAACGACCTCGGGGCACTGCAGCTCGAGCGCGAAGTCACGGATATGCTGGATCGCGTGTCCGAACTCGTGAGTGCCAAGAGTCTGCGTGGCAGCTTCACACGACTGTTCCAACTCGTGCTCATCGTGAACCTGACGCAGCCAGACGAGATCGTCGACTACGCCGAGAGCCTCACCCAGGAGTTCACGCTGCCCGAGATTGAGGGCTTGCTGCGCATGCGCGTCGACTTCCGCGTGGATGATGTGCGCCGCGCCATGGCGTCGCTGCAAAATGTCAGTGCGAGTGCCAAGTAGGATGGATGGCCAAATCCGCATAGATTAGGCGGAGGGAAAACGAGTCCAGAATTCTATCCGAAAGCACCCGTGGGCAGCTGGGCCAACTGATCTTCGTCGTCTTCCTCACTGCCGCTGCCTCCTCCGCTGCTTTGAGAGTCGTCGTCCTGCGCCGCTCGACTTCGTCGCTTGTTTTTCTGGTTGTCGTCGTCGTCGTCATCGTCGTCGTCATCATCATCGAGATCACTGTCGTCTACATCACTGGAGAGCGTTCTCACGACCTTTTTCTTTGGCGGTGTTCGCTTCGCAGGCTTCGGCGCTGCTTTCTTTCGTGGCGTCACTTCCTTCTTCTTCGGCGTCGGTGCTTTTTTGACCTTTGGAGTAGGGGCTTTCTTCGGTTTTGCCGGTGATTTCCGTGGCGTTGCCGATTTCTTCGCAGCAGGAGAATCGGCGTCGGGCTTCTCGACACTTTGAACTTCGGCTTTCGCAGTTGTCTTCTCGACACTTTGAATGTCGGCTTTCACGAGTGTCTTCTTTGCGCTTTTCTTCGGCGTTGACGGAACCGCCTCTTCCTCGGCTGCGTCCTTAGACGGAGGGGCAGGCTTTTCAGCCGCCACTTTCTTGGCTCGAGGAGTAGCCTTTGCGCGTGGGGTCTTGGTCGCTGGAGCAGGCTTTGACTTTGGCGTCGCCTTGATTGGTTTCGGGAGACTCGAGTCCGTGTCTCCCGTCTCGATGACCACTTCAGTCTTCGTGTCCGCTTCCGTCTTGCGCTTCTTTTTGGGCTTCTGCGCTGCGTCCTCCACTGGCTCTGGACGAGGAGTGTTCCCACTCGGAGGCGCCTTCCGCTTCACAGTCGTGGGTTTCACTCCAGACACGGCAACTGCATTGGGATTCTGAGTGCTGCTTGCGCTAGTCACACTAGAAGCCTTCGCGGGTCTCTTCTTCTGGCTCACGTTCGTCGTCTTCTTCGATTCCTCGTGCTTGCGGGCCTTCGCAGCCTCGGCGTGCAGGCGATTGTGCCACTCCTACACTCACCACGCACGGCGTAAGACACCATACATGCTACGCTGAGCACACGAACTCAACATTAACGCACGCGCTGCTCGTCTTCTGCCATCATGTTCCATTCTCGCTGCAAAAGCCTCTGGATCTCTCGCCGTGAGGCCTACAATTGCAATGTGATGCCTTTTAACAGTGACTCACAAATCGAACGCAAAAAGGATCGATGGAAACGCACGGTTGGATGCTGCTGTCGCATGCTTGCCTTGCTTTCCTCCATGAAGAACATCATGCCGTTCTCCGGGACGCGTAGATACTGCAGAATCAAACCACACATCAGTCCCCTCGGCCTTGCAAAATCAGCCAACCGTAACTACATCAAACACTCACGGTGTTCATGCGCCGCACGCGAATCTGAGCCAGCTTCTCCACCATCACACTGTACCACCAACGCACAGCTCCATCAGATTCCTCCCTTTTAGACCATCAATCAAAGAGAAGAATCACTGACGCTTGGCATTCCTCCTCGTAGCGTAGCTCGTCGCAGGCCTGCTCGTACGCATTGGCGAGCGCGAGTGCATCTTCCTGCAGCAGCTTGAACTGAGCCTTGATTACTGCATACTGTTGTGGCGTAGGCGTATGGCCACCAGGATACACATACGCATCACCGCCGCGTGAGTCCGGCGGCGACGACTCCGCCATTTTGGGGGCGTTGGTCGTCAAGTCGGTTTCTGCTTGAACCGAGAGGACACGATCTGATTATTAGCCAATGAGAATACTTCAAAATACTCGGTAAATTTGGAGTTTCTTACCGTGTATCAACAGAAAACACGGTAATATTCGGCTACTATATGGAGTGGATATGCTCCTGTACAGAATTTAGTGTGAACGTCGTGTGGTGCATCCCGATGACCCTCACCAAGAGATCACACGGAAAGCAGAAGGAAAAAGAGCGAAGATGTTGGCGCAGCACGAAGAAGTCGAGGCCGATGTGCGTTGCCTGCAGCTCCACTGCGTATAGATCTTTCACTGCGTCTGATGAATCTAACGATGGTCTATCTGTTCGTTGTCTAATGTGTGCAGGTGCGCAAGGAGGACCAGCAGCGCATCAACGAGTTCGGCCGCAACAATGCGCGTCTGTACGATATTCGTGATCAGAAGAAGTCGCTGCAGGTAACCACAGGGCGATAGGTTATTTCCTAAATGCAGACGCTGATGCTTGGTCGTTTGTATGATTATGATCCAGGACAAGCTGGACACGCTGGACGACGCCAGCACGGAGCTCATGATGGGCGAGGGAGACAACGTCGAGTGGGTGGCGTCTGCATGTGGCTGCTTCTGCCATCAAGTTCCGATTCTCATGATGCTACGTTTCGATTCGTGTAGGCTATTTATCGGCGAGAGCTTTGTCGAGTCATCGGAGGAATTCGCACAGGAGTTCCTGGAGAAGCAGGTGGAGCTCGCCAAGAAGGAGCTCAGCGAGCTGGTCGCCGAAGAGGGCAAGCTCGAGGCGCGCCAGGCCGTGCTCAAGAAGGCGCTGTACGGCCGCTTCGGCTCGAGCATCAACTTAGAAGACAAGTAGGAAGCGCTCATCGTGGAGTTGGAAACACGATTGGAAAACACGCACACGACCGAGAAGGTCAGTCATACATTTCATTCACACGTAGTCTACTGTGGTGTTGGTGTTGCCAGTTTCGAGGTTACTGGAGCCACTTGTAGCGCATGCCCTTCTCCTCGACGAGCAGGTTCTCCGTGTGCCAGTCAGAGGATTCGAGCAGCTCCTTGAACTTTGCACCGAGGGGCTTGCTTTCGTCGTAGCTGGCGCGGCAAATCTCGCGGACGACGTCACTTCCCACATCAAGATCGCGGCTCTCCTTCTCGAGCTTTCGCTGGATCAACACCGCGTGCAAGTGAGCGTGGAGTGCGTCACTGCTGGTGGCGTTTTCCTCAAGGGCGAGATCAATCTTGAACTTGCCGTCCTTCGATGAGTTCTGGTACACAAGAATTTGTCAGTCTCCCCTAAGCAGTCGGGTTTGCCATGACGACATACGTACCACGTTGAGAAGATACTTCTCCTTGGCGAAGAACGCCTTGAGGCGCAGGAGCTCCTGTGGGGAGCCACGCGAGATCTGGGCGAGAGAGGCGTTGCCGTCCACAAGTGACTTGTCAAACAGAGACACGTAGCCCGTCACCAGCGTCTTCATGAACTGTTCCTGTTCACCCACCACGTCTTGGTGTGGCACGGCTGTGGCATTGCTGTTCAGGAAGTGGTCCACGACGAGATGCAGACGCTGACAGTTGAACGTTCGCAGCGACACACACGCGAGGGCCTTGTAAACGCTATACTGGTGCATTGCCGACAGAGTCAGGAACGCACCCATGACGTTCCAGGTCTCCGCTCCAGTGAACTGAGACACCGCAATACCGAGACCAGTGCCAATAATCGACGATGCGATGGCCTGCGAGCCAGCCTTGGCAGTGATATCGGCGAGGTTTTCACGCAACGCAAACGAGTTGTGGAAGCCCGCACGCGTGGCACTCGCACTCAGCCACGACACGTTCTTGGAGACGTTTGCCAGCGACGCCATTGGCAAGAAGTACGCTGGAAACAACGGCGTGAGGATCTCCATTAGACCCGCCAGGTCAAGCGACACGGCCGACGCCACACGCCAACGCTTGGGGTCCGCATCGTAGCGGTTGTTCACGAGACTCGCAAACATGACACCACCGAACTGGCCAAGACCGTCCTTCAGCACCCAGTTAACCGCAGCAGCAGTCGGAATCGAGCCGGCACCAAGACCGATCGCGTAAAGCAGCGACTGCATGGTGAGCACACCCGATGCGGCGGACGCGATCGTGCCCATGAAGTACCACTTCGCATAGGGCATGTAGTCGGGCGTGACCGACTTGCGGAAGTCGCGCGGTAGGAACAAGTCCGACAGGAAGTCGACCGTGCGCTCGGCCGTGCTCTGGAGGATTGCCATGGCGTCCGGCCGCGCGGCATCGCTCTCCGCTGCGTTCTTCTTCTGCTGCTTACGCCACAACGTGAGCACGTGCTCGTGGGTCTTGTGGATCTCAAACGCCGTCGCCTTCTCCGCCTCGTGGTGCTTCGCAATGCCATACAGCGTACTGCCGTGCTGCAGTCCATTCGTCTGCGACGCGATGCCCTTGAAGTCCGCCGGTGGCGCGGCCGGCGGCGGCGCGGAGCTGCTCGCACTGCGGATCAGCTGAGTCTGGAACGGGTGTAGCCATTTGGACGATGCCACGACGCGGTGCAATTGGACGCTACGAAGGCGGAGCATTCTGGCAGCGACTTCGCAGGGAATCCGCTGTCTGAAGCGGAGACGGACCGGCGCTGACGTTGGCGCATGGCCATTTTCCCGCCGAGGATCCGCCCATTCAACGGCCACGGAAGAGCGCGATCATGCCGCTAGCCAGTGCTTGATTGGTTAATAACTAATTTATATCCATTGGCTATAAATAATCGAATTTAGACCAATCATCACCTGTATGAAACGAGTCGCATCGTTAGTGGATTTCTTCGAGGATCGAAATCTTCGACGAAGACGAACAACGGCTCGCGTTACTGCGTCAAACGCTGTCCGTTGGACCGGTGATGGTCGAGATAACGTCTGGCGCTCGTGCCGCGTCTAAAATATCTGTGGGTTGAGGGAAAGAGATGGTTTCGGGGGCGTGCGCGACGAACTCAGCATGCTGATCTTTCAGCCATCTCAACGTCAAAGTTTTGAGTGCGCTCCTAACCTACGACGTCAGCATAGATGTAT
>JAADXN010000937.1:0-13054 GCA_023337875.1 Pythium apleroticum | reverse complement strand
CAAGCGAGGGATAGGAGGCGCCTCGGTGTTTTGGGCAAGTCACGGGCGCGCGGAGGACGGCCGACGGACTGGAATGGAACGCAGACGGCGACGCTGGCTGCGTGGGAATGCGGCGGTGCGGCGTGGGGCAAGCTTGCCCAGCTGCTCCCGTTGATTCAAAATGAACGCAGCAAACTCATGGGCGCACCCCCAACAGCACAGCCCAGCGGAGCGGTGTCTCCTTCTCGCTCCTCCTCCTGTGCTCAGCTGTTGAGCGGACCACCCCCACCCCGCCGCCGTTCGCTCCAGAGCTGCAACAACAACCCGAGTGAGAGAGTCAGGGTCAAAAGGGGCTAGGTGTTCACGCAATCCCTTCATTTAGGACAATCCATTGGTTAAAAACAAAATGGAGATGGGCATTGTGCTCTCCATTTTCGCGCCATTTCGATATGATTGGCAGAAATTAGGAGAAAGTGGGACAACTAGGCGTCAAAAACAGAACGGACTTCGTTCCATGGCAAATAGAAAAACGAAGGGAAAACCAAAAAAAAGAAAACCGAAGGTGAAAACTAACGGGCGTGTTCAAATCGGAAAATCACTGATCGTCCCGGTGTATTTTTTTACAGTGATGTTGGGTGAGAAAAATCACACCGTCCAGTGGGCGTCTGCACCCACACTGTGGGCCACAGAGGGGGAACTGCGACGTTTGATCCATCAAACGCTGCACGCAATCCCCACTGCAAGTTGCAGTGGCCTGCATTGCTCCTTGCCAGCGAAATGGCCATGAAGGCCACCTGCGTTTGCTGTTTGGGATCCCAGACCGAGCTTCTATCGTCGACTGACGTCGTTGTATGAGTCGAGTGTTCGCCACGTCGTCAACGTGGTGAGCTCCGCAAGCGTAATCACAGTGTGAGTAGTCAGCGGCAGCTGCAGTTTGTCCCAGTCCGTCGACGAAAGGCCGGGTCGCATCCATTTCCCCACACAAAGACTCACAAGAACTAGACTCCAGAAGACTCCAGTGCCGCCCAGGCAGCCGTCACAGTTCCTTGAGCCATCTCAGGAGCCGATCCCCTCGCCGTACCGTACCGGTACTTTACCGTGGTAAATTTCAATGGAAGGTCTCTCAGGAAGTTCTTGTCGAAATCGAACGATCACTCCGGCCGCACGCTCATCTTCCTCCTCACATCTCTCGAAATCCATTGGATAGTTTCCGCAATGACGCACTGGCGTCCTCGCCGTCTCCACGGCGTCCACGCGCTGCAAGATCTGCTCGGTTGGTTCTTCATTCGATTCGACGGCCCTGCACCCGAATGGCAAAGTGTCGATAAATTGGCGACTCGAGAATAGAATGGAAGATCGCTTCCCTTTACGGTAGCGGCGCGTACCGTACGCTTGGACGCGTGAGAGCAGCTGCGTCACTCGTCGTGATCTTTGTGCCTTTCCGACGACATGCTTGATCAGAGCTCATGGGTACACGTCGAATGACGCCAGCGCGTCACCTCTATTGCCTTTCTCAGTCTTGTTGCTAGTATCTTCTCGCTGAGGCACCAGCGATGCGTTTCGAACAGAGGAACTCGAGCACGTGGCAGATCTCCGAGCGGCAGTCGTGCGGCGTGACTTCCAGAGCGTGTTCCAGGTCCAGTAGGAGCTGCTGGCCCAGCTTCTGTGCCTTCTGGTGAGCGTAGAGCTCCTGCTGCTGCTTGACTGCCTTGCGCGTTGAGCTCCTCGCTGTGCGGGTCTTGGAATGCGACTCGCTGATGTGGAGATCGGCCAGATCGCTGGGCGACAGGTCTGCGTAGCGACGCAGTTCCAGCAGCAGCTCGTCAGCGGCTCTTCGTTGTCTACTGGGTCCTTCGTCGCCGTCGTCTTCTGGATACGAGAGCGACGCTGATGAAGTGGACGACACAGGTGACCTTGGCAGCCGCTGAGACGTCAGTGCATCAGGAAGCTCACACTGGACAAACACTTCGCACGCGTCGAAGATTGACGCGCGCAGCCCATCCAGTTGCTCGGCTTTGCGTGAGACCGAGGCCTCCAGCTCCTCCTTGAGATGCGTGACGCCCTGCATCACGCTCTGCTGCTTCTGCAGCTGGAACTGGTGTTGCTGGCGATACGCCTGTGAGACATCGAAGAGTTTGGTTCGTAGCAGCACTACTTCGGCGTCCAGGTCCGAGATCTTGGTCTTGTGGGCGATGATCACTTCTTGCTTCTGCAGCACGCGCCGCTTGAGCGCCTTGACTTGGCTGGTCAGCATTTCGATCGCAGCCGTCGCACTCAGACTCTCGCTTGTCGACTTCCCTTCCGCAGATACACGGACCGTAGCACCATCTGTGGAATTTGGCGCGTCTTTCTTCATCGCCTTCTTCAGTTCACGAAGCTGATCCCGTAGCTGGCCATTATCCAGCCTCAGTCCCTTCACGCGGGACTGCACTTCACTCAATTGGTCCTTGTATGTCTGGACTTGGCCACTCAACTCCACGTTCGCATCGCGGTACACAAGACACTGCTGACGAAGATCTTGAAGCTGCTGCGTTTGATCTTTCGACTTCAACTGCGTCGTGGCCAGCGTTTTCTCCGTGTTTTCTAACTGGGTGATGCGTTTCACACTGCCATCCAGCGCCTGCTGCGTCTCATCAGCCTTGGTCTTCAGACGCGTCAGCAATTCCGTCTTTCGTTGCAGTGCACTGCGCAGGCGAGCGATCTCACCGTCGTTCAATTTGCTGGCGTCCTGGGTCCGCTTCAACTCGCCACAAGCTTCCGCGAGTCGAGACGTCAGCGTCGTGTTTTGCGCCTTCAGATTGGCGACTTCCACTTTCATTTGGCCCTGTTTGTTGAGAAGCGCCACCTCTTTTGACATGCGATCCTTGACTTCTTCCTTCAGATGTTCCATTTGCAGCTCGAGGTGGTCGACTATGTCTTCAAACGTCTTGTTCTTTAGAGACACTGCCCGCAGCGATGCCTCCAGCTTGGCGTTTCGCACTCGCCACGTCTCGGCCTGCAACTGCGAATGGAAGACTGCTGCAGTCGATTGTTCATGTCGTGGCGTCGAGCCACCATACTTCTCGCTGGCTGGATCACGAGATCCCGGACGTCTGGCCACTGATGGACTCCTCACATCCTTCCTTTTCGATGCAGCTAGGGTAGCCGCCCGCGGTTCGCCCGCAACGACACGCTTGCATGCTGAAACGATCGTGTCGTAAATATCGCGCGCAGTCACAACTTCATCGCCTGGCCCCGCGGAGTCGACTAAGCGGGAACATTCTTCAACGCACTTGGTGAGGAACTCGATGCGCTTGTCTGCTTCGGCTTTGGCTTCAGCGCTCGCCTCTTGGTACTCAGTGAACTCCTGCTGAAGGCTCTCATGTGAGGTCTTCAGATCGTCAACGAGACGCCCCAACTCGTTCCTCTCGCGCTGAATGGAGTGCAGCTGCGACTCGACCGATTGTGATTTCTCCCGTTTCTCAGTCTCAAAAACAGCACGGATCCTCCCGGATTCAAGACGCGCATCGGCGAGCTCCTTACTCAGCAACGTAGCCCGTGACTGTAGTTCTTGGTGAGCAGGTAGCGCAAGAAGGCGCTCGAGATCGTACGCAGGATCGTTCTCGGTCTCAGTTCCGCAACTACGACTTCCTTGAGCCTCTCGCTTTGCCCGTTCCGCATCAACTTCACTTAATCGCTGCTTCAGTTGCTGGTTCTCGATCGTGAGTCTCTGCTTGTCACGTTCGATCGTCTCCAGACTTTGATTGATCTTGCTCATATACTGCTCGAGATGCGCGTTCTTCTCAGCGTCGCGACTCAATTGCTGTGCCTCCAGTGCTGCAGAGAGCTGTGCAACCTTCCGCTCTGCATCTTCACGGAATCGTTGCTGCTGGACACATTTCTCCTTGGCCTCGCACAACTGCCGAACGAGCTCGATGCTTTCCTGTTCTCGTAGCGAAAGCTGCTGTTGAACTCTCACGAGAGCATCGCCGGCGTGGGTTTCGTCTGCGGCTTCTTCTTGACATGCCACGCGCTGTCTGCGATCGTTCGAATCGCGCTCGTACTCTTGGAGTCTCGTAGAAAGAGATGCATTCGAACTGGAGACTTCCTTGACCTGGGACAACAGCTTCTCGCGGTCCTTCGCATGCTTCTTGTTGGCTTTCTGGGCTTCATCGAGACTCTCCTTCCGCGTCCGCTCACGCGCTGTCAGCTCAGCGATCCGCGCCAGTGAAGCTTCGAGCTGGCACTGGATATCTTCCAACGCAGCATCTCCAGCCATTGCTGTTGAGCTCCGAGTTCGCAATGGAATTGATGGGTCTTCAACCGACGCGACTGTATGGGGCGATGACCCTTCAGGCTGTATCAGTTCCAGTGTGACTTGCACGCCCTTTGACTGCTGCGCTCTCCGATGGTCGCGCGCACTCGTTTGTGTCGACACATCGCAGGCATCGCCGAGAGACGTACCAGTCTCCTTGTCAACTATGTCAACTGGCACTGATCGTGGAACGTGATTGCCGCAGATTTGGCACAACTGGACTTGGAGAAGCTTGTCTTGTAGTACTTGTACCTTCTCCTTCAATCGCCAATGCTTTGGCAGGTCATCAAAAGCACGGCATCCTTCTGGCTGCTTCATAATCCAGCGAAGTTCTTTTGCATCCTCAAGTAGACGGAGTTGAACACTTAGAGCTTCGTAATGCACGAGTAGTGTCGCGTATGCAGTGCTGATTGTCGACTCGCTCCGCGTCAGCTCTCCGTCATGCCGTCGGACGCTCGCCTGCCAATTGGAGAAAGATCCGAGCGCCTCGTCGTGATGCTTTTGAATCTTCGACATCAGCGAGTAAAGCACCTGAAGACGATCCGTCGCCGCTTGATCGTTCTGGTCTCGACGTCTGGCCAGCTCTCGCTCTAGGTAAACGACTCGACTTCGTCCTTTCATCAACTCTGCCCTGAGTTCGGAGTTGACGGCCTGAAGGTGCCGCAGATACAGCCTCTCCACTCTTTGTTGCTCAACACGGAGGTCGCCGTTGTTGTCGTCTGGCTGCTCTGCTCGATACTTCTGCACTGCGTCTATCAGCTGCCGTTCGTCTGCTGCGCTGTGAAGGCTGTTGTAATTCTTCTCGAGTTGGTCGCGGTGGATCTCAAGCTGCTGGATCTGCTGCTCCTTCTCTTTCAAGCGATTCCGCAGGCCAAGGGCCTCTCGCTCGAGTCGGAAGTACTCCGTGGCCGCAAGCTCCGATGCATTCACTGGCTGCAATCGCTTGAACTGCAGTTCCTTGACGGCGATCAACTCGTCCGTGAGTTCCTTAATGCAGCATTTCCAGTCCGAAGAATTCGAGACACGAGTCAGTGCGAGTTGATTACTTGGACCGGATGTCGGGTCCGCAAAACGGACAGCACGGATGTGGCTGCCGTCACCTCCTGCCGCAAGCGCCTGAATAGCTCGATGAGCGACGTCGAGTTGTTCACGTAAACTTTGCAGAGACTGCTCCAAGACAGCCACGCGGTGGTTCGCGTCAACGACAGAGACCGACACAGAGGTCACTTCTCGGCATTGAAACGAGGACTTTGATGCCTTCAGCTCGGCCTGCAAGTCGATGTTGAGCTCAGATAAACGATGGACTTCATCGACGAGATGGAGACTCCGGGATATGAAAAGATCTCGGTCCTGTTGATGCTGACGACGTTGAGTCTCGACGTTTCTGACGTGCGATGCGTCCCACTCCATCCACTCCCGAGTGACTTGAGCCACAACGGCAGCGATGTCGCCATCGTCTCCACAATCCCGAAGAGCACGGCGTAGCTCTTTCTTCAGCAGCTTCGCCGTCTCGGCAGCCTGCTTCGGCTGCATCATTTGCGATCGCACGAGCTGCAGAATTCGGCTGAGCGCATGCTGACACATAACTCGACTGCACTCGGCTCCACTCGGACGCGTCACACTCGTACCCTTGGATTTCGGAACCTCCGATGCCCGGCCTGTCTGACACAGCTCGGTCCGTAATGCCAGCACTTGGTCCATCAGCTGATCTCGCTCCACTTGCGCAAGCTGTATCTTGTGCTCGAGATCTAGACAACTCGGCTTCTTTTGGCCGTCTGCTTGCGCCAGCATCAGCGTGGAGAGCGTGCATTGCGACGCCGCGCTGCTCTCCATCAGTCGAATCGCGTCACTCAGCTGCCTCTCCAGTGCGTCCAGCGACGTCGCAGCTTCCTCTTTCTCTGCTTGCATCCGTCGCTCTCTCTCCGCTTTCACAAGACCCGCGTTTCGCCTCTCCGCCATCTCAAGCTGCATCTGCAGCGCTGCGATCGTGGCCATCGCCTCCTCTGAATCGAATCTCGAAGGCTCCAGCGTCTCCTCTGTCGTCTGTGTCGACTGGGAGACCGAACAAACGACTCTATCAGCCTCTTGACTGGAAAAATTCTCACGATTAGCCGATTTCGATCGATTCTGGTCATCTGCAGCCGTCTTGTCGGTCAAAACGCGTTGAATTCGCTCTAACTCGTCGAGCAGAACCTCGATTTGCTCGTCCTGCTCGTCCACTCGCCGGCGCAGCGACTCGACTTCGCGATCCTCCACTTTGCACTGCGTTTCCATGTCGTTTGTCTCCTTCTTGGGCCTCTGGATCGCCACTTGGACGCCAACATGCCTTCTTTCAGGCGTAGCCGTCGCCTCTTGCAGCGCGTTTTCCAGCTCCTGGATGCGCACGTCCTTGTCATGAAGCACCGCCAGGACGCGCGCACTCTGCTGCTCTAGGGTCGCCCTCGCGTGGTCCAGCGCATCGTACAGATCGTCCACAAACGCCGCGTGGGTCGTGCCGAGTCCATTGTTCAACAGAAAGTTGTACGCCGCTTCAAATCGCCACAGCGCGTCCAGCGCACCGCCGTTTCCACCGCTTCCTTCGCGGTCCTTCGCAGCAGACAGAGGAAGATCTTGTACTGGATACGAAGACTCGTGTTGGTGGATGCCGTCGTGTACAGACGCAGCGAACGGATGCTCTTCCATGACGCTTCATCCACTTCCCATGCTGGAACGCGCGAAGATTTCAAACATGGGAAATCGGTGGAAAGTCAGTCTACTTCTGTAATATATTCTTCTTGAGAGGCCTATTTATGTATTGTAGTCAAAACAAAGTGGCATTTCCGTAGTTGAAGAGCGAATTATCTCGTCAGTCTCACACGTCACAGATCGCAACGGTGGTGGTTGCTGCCTCAGGCAGCCACCTAGTTGTACAGCAGCGCGTTCTGGACGAGCGGCGACACGGTCTGCTTGATGGACGGATCGATCGCGCCAAAGTGCGACTCGAACGTGTCGTGTTCGCGCGTGCACATCTTGTTGTCGCAGTAGTAAAAGTCCTCCGAGCACTCGAGGCACGGCTCGCCGATCTTGAACACGGGCCGGTTCATAAAGTTTCCTGACGGGTAGTAGTTGCAGGCCGTGAGCACGCCACGCATGTTGTTGGAGAGATGGATCTGGTTGGGACACCAGTGGGACGCACAGCCGATAGACGACGTGTCGGCCCAGAGGATCTGCGACGCGCTCTTGAGCTCCATGTTGCCTTCTTCATCCACATGATTCGAGGCGATATCGCGGTCGTACCACTCGAACAGCGTCTCGTTGGCCTTGGCTTCATTGAGCTCATCCGGGCCGCCAGCGTAGATCATCTGCCCGATCGTGCCGTTGAGAGCGTCCTGCTCGAAGGCGCACTTGCTCACGACACGCTTGGCCTGCTCCACCAGCGACGTGTTCCACACGAGCTTGCGCATGTTGGCTGCTGATCGCGGTGGGTTGGCACGGCGCACGTTGTGGGCGGACAGAAACGCCTGGGCGATCGCACGAGAGTACGGCAGCGGCATCTCGACCGTCCAGTCGGGCGAGAACTCGTACGCGAGCGCGCTGCCGACGAAGATGACGGCGACCAAAGTAGTGAGAAACGAGATCCACATTGCTAGACTCTCTTGGTGTTGGAACCGATGTGGAATGGACGAAACCAGGACAACGATCAGCGGACGAGACGACGGATAAGTTGGCGATTTGGGTGCTATATTTGTAATAAATGCAAAGAAAACGTACAAGAGAGTAATTTGCAATGAATGTATCCATTCGTGGAAGATGGTCAAACAACGTCCATGTCGCCCATCAGAATGGGACGAGGTCCTCCCCGATACCAGACTGGAAGAGCTACTTCTTGCGCCGCAGCAGCAATTCATTCCGCCCGATGGATTTGAACCATTCGTGCACCGCCTCGCCAGCAACCGAATCCTCCGATATCTCTCATGTGTGACGGCTCGGTGGAGGCTCGCGACCTCTCTTCTGCACGGCCGGCCGCTGCGTCCGTTCCCGTCGAGTCAACGTGCTCTGTACGCGTTTTTGCTTGCGATACAGAATGTGAAGTGGCGCATTGGGGCCGCTGCCACGTCCGTGCTTGAAGCTCATCGCCGAGTTTGCAGCGTCGCGTCCAAGTCGGCCGGTCTGTCGTAGGCACCCTTGCATTGATCCAGAAGAAACACACAACAGAGATGTCTCTCTTGAGCAGCTATCAACCATTTATGAACTTCGAATCCAAACTGCGCTGCATTTTATGGTATGCTGCCTTGCCTGGCTTTGATGAATGTGTGATCCTCAAACCTCGTATCACCAGAACTATTTGACCTTGTGCTTGTTGTACAGCTCCTGGACCTACGGCACCACTAATTTGTCAGCATACCAACCGTGAGGATCTGCTGAGAAGCTACCGTACCTCGCCCATGATCATGGCTAGTTGCGGGTGGTTGGGATTGACTTGGTATCCCCTACGCAGCGCCGACAGCGCCTCACCATACTTGTTCATGTGTCGCAGCGCGATGCCGAAGCGCATGTAGCCCTGTGCATCGAACGGTGTGTAGCGCATGCAGCGCTCCGCATCCACGGCGGCCTCGTGGTACTGGCGTGCGTGGCAGTGCGCGAGGCTAGAAAGATCAAGCAGAGACCGTCACACCAAGGTCTCATCAAATGTACTGTCGAGAAGACTTCATACCTGCGGTCGGCATAGTAGATGCCGCGCTTTCGGTCCAGCTCGATCGCCTCGGAGAACCGCTTGATCGCAAGCTGATGGAAGCCTTCCTTCAGCATCGCGTTGCCCTCCCTGCCAGATAGAGCAACATCAGAGACCATCTCAACATCAGACCTAAATTGCCTTCACGTACATTTGCTTGAACCGCGCGAGAACCGACTTGACTTCCTGCAGCAGACGCCGGTGCAATCGTTCGTTTTTCTCCAGAATCTCCACGTACCGCCTGTCCGAGTCGCCCACGATGCGCTTGGCCTCATCGCTGTGGCCCATCAGTTCCAGGAGAAGAGAGATAGAGGCATCGACGAGGGCTTTACTGGTGTCTTCGTGGCTGGCAAACCCAAAGACGAGCTGCACTGTGCCCTGCTCTACCAGCGACTCGATGATGGCTTGGTGGCCAGACAAGAGCATGGCGCTGTAAATCTCGAGAACGATTCCACGCAGTTCCGTGTCTTGATGGTCCGTGAACAAAGCTGTGAGCACGCGAACACCGCCGCATTCATGGATCGACTGCGAGCCGTCCTTGGCGAGAGCACGAATGAGCTGGAGATGCGGAAGCAGCGCACCAGAAGGCGACGCGTGGTGACTCGTGAGGTGATCGATGGCAGTGCGCAGTTGGTTGTTGGTTTGCAACGCGAGAGCCATGCCGCCGTCGCTTCCCAGCGACGCTTGATCAAAGCTGTCGATGAGATCGTTGTCGTCGACGACGTGCTTGGCAGTAGCTTCCGGCTCTTCATCCTGCTTCTCCGCCTTCGTGTCTTCCTGAGCTTCCGCACGAGCAAGCATCTCGTCGCTGAAGTCAATCGTGGTTTTGTAGGACGACACGGACTCGGTCTCGTACTCGTTGGGCTCCAGCATCTCTCCATCGTCGGAGATAGCGTCGATGTCGACACTCTTTGGAATCAAATCGCCGGGTTTCCCTCGTGAGAAGCCCACAAGAACCTCAAAGACCTGACGAAGAGGCAGTCGAGCACCAGGATGGAACGCGCACATCTTCTCAATCAGCCTCCACTCGCGGTCCGCCAAACGCGACGGCCGTGGTGGCATGTGCGTACCGGAAAGCTTCATTTCTTCCACTTGCGACGTCGTGAGCTCGTGCCACGGCTTGTTGTCCGACAGAATCTCGAATATTGTCATGCCGAATGCGAATACATCGGCACTCGTGGTGGCTTCAACTGACTGTCCTTGCTGGTTTGCTGGCAGCACAAGCTCTGGTGCCTGCCAGCGAATGTACTCTTTGTCCTCGTGTCTTCCCGTGAGCTTGTGGCGCAGCTGGCTAACGCCAACGTCTGCAATACAGGCACGTCCACGGTGGTTCACCAGCAAGTTGCTGCCTTTCAGGCCACCGTGAGCCACGCGGACGGTCTCATGGAGAAACAAGAGGCCCTCGCACGCATCCACGAGTAGCTTCCACACGGTTGTCTCGTCGATTGGCTCGTTCTGACCCACAGTGTACCGCAACCGAGCGACGTGGCCGCTCAGCGTACCATGCATCGCGTAGTCACGGACGATGAACGGAGCGCCCACCACGAAGTTGCCTCCCCGCAATCGCAAGACGTGCGGGTGAGTGATGGAGCCGAACTTGGCCATGAACTGCTCGAACGCTCTCACGTTTTCGTCCACGTGCGTCTCTGCCCCCTTGTTTCCGTCGATACATTTCATCGTGATCAGGTGCCGCTTCAAGCCGCCTTGCTCTTCGATCATGATCTCGCCTCGATACGTTGGCTTGGTCTTGGTCAGTAGATCGCGCGAAGCTGAAAAGTCGACGGCCACCATCGGGACGAACCAGTGAGGCACGCGGCGCGACCGCTCGTTCAAGTCCCAGCCGAAGAGCTGCACGAGCCGCTTGTAAATGAGCTTGAGCGAGTCCTCCAATGCCGGCGACACATCAATCGTTTGCGCGAGTTCGTGGCGAATATCCAGCAGAACCTCCATTTGCTGGCGAGTCGTCAGCGGCAGGTACTCTTTCGACAAGAAGGTCGTCGTGTCGACCACGGCCACCACTTTTTCCTGCAGCAGAGACTCGTCTTGACGCAAAGCCGATGCAAACGCCCCGCGCCATTCGACTGGGTAGCCATCCAACGCGCAGCCGCTTGACTTGAGAAACGCCGTGAGCTGGTAGTGGATCGACCGGAGTTGCAGCGAGAACATGCGATGGTGGAGCGTGCGATTCACGATGTTGGCGCGGAGCTTGATGTGGCGCTTCAGCGTGATCTGGAATGTCTCGAGAAGCGCCGTGAATGTAGCCACTTGCTTCGGTTCGTCCAGAATCGCGTTTTCAGCAAAGGCGTGCCCATTGCGCGATGATGATAGCGTCGTGGCACGAAGAAAGACCTGGTTCAGCCGAGCATGGAGCTGTTGCGCCGTGAGCTGGCGCTCTTTCACGCGCACGCACTGCAAGTTGATCGACGCGAGCGACGCCAGCAGCGTGACATTGCGCTTCTTGTCCTGGTACGCGTCGCGCTCGTCCGCTGCGTCGATGTCGCGACGGTAGCGAGATTGCTGGTTGAGGTGGTGGTGGTGATGGTGGTCGGCCATCTTCCGAAGTGGCGAGAGGACTGAGAATCCGCACGGGCGATACGAGCGGCGCCAGACGCTGGATCTGGCTGCTGTAGCCCTACACCTCGCCAGCCTGCAAGTCCTGTGAGTCGCGTAAGTGCGCTATCCGCCAGAGAGTGAAGTATAAGCATCTGCCACCATGCCACCCAAGTCACATTACGTAACTGAGACCAACTGTCTCAGGAACGAAAATGGCTACAATTGCGAGCTAGCCTGAGCTAAGCTATTTATGGGAATTGAAATCGCTGTTCATCGCAGCGCGTTCGCCTGTACACAATGGCACCTCCGACGAGTATGCTCAGCACCTACTCTCCACATGGCGTACTTCAGTAGAGCTCACGTTTGCACGTCGGCGTCTTCCCTGCTGTGTGAGCTCCTGTATCGTCAACTTGACAGCTAAGCCAAGCTAATGAACAATCGATTCTTTTCAAGGCTAATCGCCTAGCCTAATTGGATGCACATCTTCCAGTTGGAACCTTCGTCTCACGCTTTCAAGAGATCCATCTCAGTTGGCAAAGCTCCCTCGACGACCATGGCGCCGCTGCGCATGAGTGAGGAGCGTGCCGCCGCGCTCTTGGACAAATGGAGACCCGCGAAAACCAAGCCTCTGCTCGACACTCCGTTGGTCCATCGTGGGGAGCTCCACCACCCCCTGCTCCTGGTCTCCGATCTGTGGGAGGTCGAGTCGCTCGGCGCCGCGTGCGAAGAAGCGTCGAAGCTACGACAATACCTGGAGGCGCTCAGCTTGATTTCGTGCTGCCGTGGCTTCGATCCTGAGCAGAACCCTTCGTTCTGGAGACGCTTCTTTCGTGACCGCTCGTCCTTCGTGACTCACAAGATCACCCGTGGGGTATTCACCTCCATTTTTGTCGACTGCAATCGCAAGGTCGACTCGGAGGTCACAGCTGCGACTCTCTTCGTGCTGCTGTCGCCCACTCGCGTTAAGACAATACGAAGCGATCTAGAGAAAGAACTGGAAGTCTACCTCGAGCGAGCACCTCCTCCGCTTGAAATCAAGGTGCTTCTCGATAGTATCCTCGCAATGTCGATTCCGAGGCGAGCACTGCAGCGGCTGGATTGCATTTGGGCATCTCAACCGACCGTTACCGGTACCAAGGAAGTGCAAGTTGTCGTCGACCTGAGCCATCCGCTGCAGCGCAACACGGCATCGAGCGAGACAATCGAGGCACTCGTGGACATCGCGTCGATACCGTGCGTGTCTTTGGAGGAAGTGCACTTGAGCATCATTGACGATTCCCGCAAGGCGTTTAGGGCGCTGATGCAAGAGCTGGTGCGCCGCGACACTGTGCGAGCGATGTCGTGGACTCTTGCGTGCGATCCGGAGTACACGGCGGCGGGCTGGTGATCAGCATACCGAAGAAGAAGATGAATCGGTAGCATACTCGGTGAAAAACGGACTTGTGCTACCGACGGCTCACCGATCCGTCGCGGTAGTTTTCATTTTTGGGCAGCTGCTCAGAAACAATCTGTTGTTG
>JAADXN010000936.1:0-13060 GCA_023337875.1 Pythium apleroticum | reverse complement strand
CCGAAACCCCCTCGGCAGGGTATTGCCTCCATTGGCGGCTAGAACAATTATTGGAGCATTGCGTGGAGGCCCAGGAAATAAATTATTTTCGTCCGTTATTGCAAGAGCTCAAAATAAAAATAGCATTTTCGGAACCCCTGCGTGGAAGTCGAAAGGGAGAACCGGTGATCCTTGTCGGTGCGAAGGGGGCTGAGGTAGACGTCTCACCGACTTCTTCAACCAAGTCCCGCGAAAGAGCAGTCGCAGTTCACCGTGGGGCGGAGTCCTTCCGGTCGGACCTGATCCGTATCGCCAACGACTGTCTCGCGATTGGTGAGCGGGAGAGTGCGAGCCACATGGAAGCGATCAGGGCGGTGATTGAGTCGCAGCGCGAGCGCCAGCGCTACGCTGCGCGGGCCGTCGCGGAGCTCGCGAGTCGGTACTGAGAGTCGCTGTACTTTTTGCTCGTTTCACATGGAATCCCTGAATCAAAGCAGTGTTGTTGCCCAATCTTTAAGCATTGGTGGTCATTGATCAGCAACTCTGAATGGCATGGACGTCGCGGCCAATTCACAAACAGTCAGCCGTGGTTTTCTTTGTGAAGCCACTTGAATCGGAACGTGTAGTCGGTGCCTAATGCACACAGCCCAATGTAAGCCACGACAGTTGTCCAAACAGCCAGAGATTGACAGAACGTACCAAAGTGCTCCAGCGTGAACTGGACCGTCGCGTAGACCCACATCACGAAGATCCCCTGGACGAGCCGCCAGTGGGTCTCCAGCACGAAGCCGAGCTGGCGAAGCACGGAAAAGTGGTGCAGTTTGCGGCTCACGACGGCACAAAACACCACGAGCGAGACCAACTCGAGCACTGCGTACACGGCCACATGGCTCGCTGTGTGCTGGATCTCGGCGCTGCTGAGGTGGCTGAGTTGAGTGTAGTAGACGCGGTTGGGCAGCACGGACAAGATGAGCAGGTACGTCGCTACAGAACAACAACTGTCAGCATCTCATGGTATCTGCTAAGAAAGACTAGCAAGGCGTACCGTAGATCGCGGCCATCATGACCTCGGCAAACTCCACGAGCATGTAGAACTCGGTCATGTGCAGCAGCTTGAGCACGCTTCGGATGCATTGCGTCTGCGCTTCCTCCAGCTCGGACGCTGCTGCTGGCTGCTTGGAGCTCACTGGAGGAGGAGGAGGAGCTGGGGCGACGGCGTTGTAGTCCGGTATGTGCGAGATGTTGATGAATCGGCTGACGGACGACGCGCGCCGATGCCGGGGCTGGATGATAACCGGGTTCTCGCTCAGCGCCTTGTTCATTTCGAGCACTTGGATCGCGTAGTAAACACCGCCGAGTGAGAGGTTGACGTCTGCCGTAGATCGTCGGACGTACCCGCTAGTTGGGTTCGCGATCGTCGCCCTGTTCAGCCGATGGATTTGGCGGAAGAGTTGGCCCACGCGGCGGAGCTCCTTGCTGATCTCGTAGTAGGCGATGCCAGACTGCACGACGTCGACGACCATGATCACGACGGTCGAGCCTCGCGTCTGCGACTGCTGCATGGTCAGCGACACGTACAGTGTGTGGAACACGTCGACGCTGAACACGACGATGGACGGTGCGCTGTCCTCGAGGTGGAATACGCGGCGGCCGACCCAGTTCTTGAAGCCCAGCTTGATCACAGGCAGAACCGCTGTGAAGAGGATCTGCTGTGTGCCGGTGAGCCGGTTGAACGCGAGGTTGTAGGCCGTGTAGACTAACACGATCACGATCTGAGGATGGAGGACGAGGAACCACCGCACGAGGTCTGCTTTTGCCTCCGTGTTCTGCTGGAGCGTCTTCCTCCACGAGATCCACAGCGCTGTTCCGAAGACGATGATGAACGGCATCGTCTCCAGTTGGATCGCGAATGGCACGGGGAAGCCGAACATGGCGGACATCACGTACGATACGGGGAAGAGAGCCACGCCGACGAAAGCCGAGATGAGCCACAGGCGCGTAGACGACATGGGAAGCGCGGGCACGACTTGGGTGAATTGAATGGCCATCGAGAACGCTGTGATGAAGCCGAACGCGAACATGCGGATCCAGAAGGACACGTTCTGGTGCGCGAAGCTTCTGTCGGTCGATACAAGAGGCATTGCGTCGACGCCGACGATGAGGAGAAGACACGGCAGCGGCATAAGCAGTGCGACGCCGACGGCGCGACGCCAACTCGTCTTCTCTTCATATCTTCGCAGCGCGAGCATGCGCTCGACCGAGTACTGGCCCTGGAGCTCCACTTGCAGAGATTCCCATAGTCGACTTATGCGTCCCACCCAGCGCCGGCAGGGTGACATCGATGAAGCTCCGCCTTGTGATGGTCTTGTGGTTTACTTGGTGCCATGAGCCACAGACAGGCAAAAGACAGTGAGATAGAAGATGAGCTAAATGCGGAGACCGGCGGATGGTCGGGTCTGAGGACAACCGGAACTGAGTGAGGGTCGACAAATAGAATCCGCTTGGCTGAAAACAAAACAAAACAACACAACAAGTCGAGTGCTGGAGACCTGTCGGTCTCCTCTCGTGACGCCGACCGCATTATCAGTCCTCTCTTCTCACGCTTCACACCGTCTGTCTGTTGTAAGTATTCAGCTCGCAGTGAGTGGACACGTAACAAAACACGGCCTATTGGGGGAAAAATCAAGCCGCCTGAGGAGTGCGGTCATTAAATACATCGTCTCGTGACGCCGGGATCATCCTCACTGGTCTTTTGCCTTTGCGGTCTCCGTTTGCGGTGTCGTTGGCGCATGGAGCACGCCGCGCACGTAGTCCGTCGAGTTGTACAGGCCGCTGGCGAGGTCTCTCGACGTCCGCCACGTCATACCAGCCACGGACAGGCCGAGGCTCCACCAGGACCGACCGGCGTCCGCTGCAGTGGCCTTGGATCGTGGCGACGACGCTTGCTCGGCCGCCAACGCCGCCTCTGTCTCTGCGATCACACTGCTTGCAACGCCGCTGAGTGGCGTCAGCGTCTCCGCTGTATCCACTGAGCCATTCACGGCCATCTCCACCTCGGCGTGGCGCGAGGATCGTCTTCGGTTCGCCTGGCGCCGTCGTCTTTCGATCTGGATCCGAGTCTATAAAAGTCGATCAATCAATCAATCCAACACAAGCATGAATCCTTTCTCACAGATTGATCAACGCATCCATCAATCACTCAATCATACCTTGGCGATTGCGAGCCCCGTGAGCGTGCCGCAGGCCATGCCGGGCAGCACCATGAGAAAGCCCACGAGCGGCTGTGCGAACGCCACGAACACTAGCAGCCCACCGAGCCAGCCAACAACTGCGCCCACGCTGCCACAGAACAGCGACAGATACAGCAGACGGCTGCAGGCCGCGGCCTCCCAGTCGCGAGCGTCCTGCGCGCGTCGCAGTTGCTCTTCGGCGTGGAAGCGGAGCCGCTCGGCGTTGAGCGCGCGCCTCTCCACCGTGCGCTCCACGACGTCGCGGTGCTGCTGCAGCTGCCGCTGGAGCTCCTTCGTGACGGCGATCGCGGCGTCGCGCTGCGCGATCAGCTCGTCCTCCATCGTGTCGGCGTCGGTGGTGTGCAGCACTCTACGGGAAGTCGGCAAGTGAGAGGAGCCGCCTGTCGACCGGAGAGATCTCGAGTGATGCGAGCTGCTGGGATGACGCACGCAGGCGTGGCCCAACGCGCCCAGAAACTATGTGGGACACACTATCAGATAACTAGAGTGGTGCACGCAGAATATCAAACAATCTTCTGTGTGAGAAAGTACAGCAGTGGCTGTACTTTCTCATCTTTTGGCTGTTTTGAGCGAGCTTGGCAACCACCGAGAAACGATGGGAGCCACACTGCAGCGATGCGACTATGCCAGACGACTCTATTTTCGTCTCGACCTGAGGTCGTCGCAGTCCCTTCAGTGGAGGAACGCTCCAGAGCGCACACGTTGAACACTTTTGGCTCGTAGACGTTGGATTGGTTGTTTGAGTCAGAAGTTATATGAACTTGAGCACACTCTCTTCTCGCGATCACCAGGGCTGTCTACCACCCAAGAGCCGCGATGGTGTGTCTTCGCCTCGCCGGCGACGTCTGGGAATCCGTCCAAGTCGAACTCCAAGGCCAGTACTCTCTGCAGCGCTTTCAGGCTCTGCGCGCGTACCGACTGCGCCACCCGAGCCGACTTCGCGCAATCGGCGTTCTTCTGCTGACAGTGATGCCATGTCTCGTGTTCCACATTGGCATGGACGCGCTTCCCCTCGTGCCTCCAAGCGAAGGGTTGTCCAAGCAGACCGTCGTGTTCTGGCTGCGCGTGTTCGTCGTCGTGTGGATGCTTCCATTCGCTCTCACCTATCAGTTCTGTACGGTCGTGCCTACTCTACCTATGTCGACTCGCCGCCTGTGGACCATTTCGATCACCGTTGGCATCGTCATGTGCCTCGTGGCCTTGCTGTTGATTCTCGCGATCGACTTCCCCGTACCATTCGCGAACCAAGCCATGACAGCTCCGTTTCTTTTCGTATTCGGTGGCGCGTTGTGGTCGTCGTGGAAGAACGAACCCCCCGAGGCACTCGCTAGTTTAAGGCGCTACATGTGGGTGTACGGCAGCCAACTCGTGATGATTTCGACGTACTCGGGCTTTAACGTGGCTTTCAACGCGCTGGGTGGCTTCCACCAGACGCTGCTGTGTGGGCTGCTGCCATTCATGAAGCTCTTTTTCAAAAACTGCGTGAGCCGCGCGATGTACCACCACGAAGATTTCTCTCCGACCGTCATCACCTTCACCGTCGACGTATTCCACGCGCTGTTTCTGTCTCTGACGATGCAAAAAGCGGCGTCGATGGGCTCCAATCTGGTCGTAATGGTCGTGGACGCCGTCCAGATCAGCATCGCGTATTATGAAATCACGCGCGTGCTGCGTCGAGTACAAGCCACGGGCGACATGATATTGACTCGCTCCAGTCGTCACGTTTCACCGACTACGATTGGCTCAATCGTACCGCTCTCCGCTTTTGACTACGCTGTCTATCTCTTTGAGACGTTTCCCCGCGTCCAACACCATCCAAAAATCGCACTTCCACGATACGTTCGAGATCACGACCATCGAAAGCTGGACGACCTGCTCATAACGTGCTGGCGACGGAACCCAGTGACGCGGAGGCTGCAGAGGCGAAGACCGACGGTCTTCCCGTCAGCGATGAGCACGGCCACCCGCACACTGAACGACGAAGAGCAGGCCGCCAGCGAATGCGCACAAAGCATATTGAAGCTGATGTACATGATCGAGTTCTACATGCTCGTCGAGTTCGCCGAGGTCATGCTCGCAGTATTCTACGGTAAGTGGCTTGTGATCCACTCGAGCGACGCCTCACATACTAACAGCCTGCTGTTGTAGCCGTGTACATTGCGGTGCTTTCCTTCCTGCCGAACTACGTCTTCTACACGCAATTGAGCCATCTATCGAGCATTCAGTTACGAGCCACTGCCGCCAACGTCGCCATCTACGCGGGTTCGGAGCTGCTATCGTTCATCGTGTTTGGCGTGATGGTGGACCGGACCGTGAAGCACTTCTCGTCGCTACAGCAGCTCGCGTTTGCACTCGAGACGCACCAGCGCTTCATCCAGTCCATCTTCTTGCCGTGGGTGTACATGATCATCACACTGCCGCTCGAGCATTTCGGTAAGCGCTGCTTTGCGAATCACCGCGGTTGTTGGGAAGAGCATCGTACTGAACATTCACTGCTAGGAGCCGACTACACGTTCCAGTTCAAGTGGCTCCACCATGCGAATCCTGCGACCTAGTCTTCGTATCTCCGTTCGCCTTTGCACTCAGAGTATTCAAGGAGGTTTGATGCAGAATCGTCCACGGCCTCAGCCGTTCGGCAGACTTGCGTCGCGTATCTGGAGATCGCAAAGGTTCTCACTCACACCCACACGCTGCAAGGCCATTTCAGCGCTGGTCAAAGGAGCTCGGGCAGCCAACGATGGAATGGATCAGGCCGAGGATACTGAATTCTTAGGGACGGTCTTCGGTGAGGTAGAGCTTTCGAGACGGCTGGACAGTGAGTGATGTAAGCGACGCAAGATCTTCAAGGAAGGCCATTCTAACACTGGCTGCAGCCACCCGTGGCCAACATCGCACGTTCCTTCCGTCGATCGCAGTAGTTCTTCATACTTCGTAGTACTTCTCAGGGCCCCAGAGATCTGCTGTGTGAGTCAAACGGTGGCGATGCACTGTCGCAATTTGGCAGGACCCCACTGAGCCCTCCAGTACCGGTACAGTAGCCCACCGGCCTGTTCATCACGCCAAAGGCTGTGTACCGTACTACCAGATTGTTTGCCACTTGTCCATTACTGTACCAGGGTGTATGCCCTTGCAGTGTGACCGTCGATGTATGGTCTCCGATATGGGGCCATTGGGCAATTCTCATCTGGCGTTGATTACGGAATCGATGAGTTCACCAAGCGAACCATCCGCAGAGCTCATCAAGTCAGCACACGTCGCAGACGCCCATCGCACTTGGCTGCGTTTTCATCGTAAACTTCCGCAGCCGCAACGCGAGACTCGCCACGACGCCGGGAGCTCATTCGTCAACTGCCGACCTCCCACTCAAGCCAACTTCCAAAGACTCCTCCACCATGGCCACTGCTACCGCCGCCCCTGTCGCCGAGGCTCTGCCCAAGCTGTACGTGTACGACAACTGCCCGTTCTGCGTGCGCACGCGCGCCGTCTTCGGCCTCAAGAACGTCGACCACACGCTCGTGTTCGTGGCCAACCACGACGAGGCCACGCCCGTCGGCCTCGTCGGTGCCAAGCAGACGCCGATCATCGAGCTGCCGTCGGGCAAGGCGTTCCCAGAGAGCGGCGACATCATGCGCTACGTGGATGAGAACTTCGGCGACGAGGTGATCCTCAAGGAGGCCTCAGGCCGCGAGGACCTCAAGGCCTGGAACGGCAAGGTCATGAAGGACATCCTGGGCCTTGTGTTCCCACGCTCCGTGAAGGCGCCGTTCCCGGAGTTTGCCAGCAAGAAGTCGCGCGTGTATTTCCAGACGGCCAAGGAGAAGTTCATCGGCCCGTTCGCCGAGCTCGAGGCCAAGTCGCCGGAGCTGCTCGCCAAGGTGAACGCGCACCTACAGGAGCTCGACGGTCTCGTGTACTCGGACCGCCTCGTGAACGAGTCGGGTCTCAGCTACGACGACCTCGCGGTGTTCTCGACGCTGCGTGGGCTGACGCTGGTCAAGGGCATCGAGTGGCCGGCCAAGCTGCGTGCGTTTGCCGAGTACTACGCCGAGGCGGGCGACGTGCCTCTTCTCGACAACATGGCTCTCTAAGCCGAGCCATCGTGTAGGCCTGCAACACTGCTCTCTACCACCGGAGTTTAGTAGGTCGCTTTTCATAACCAAATTGCATTTTGGTCCGACTCTGTCCTGGCTATTTTTGATGCTGTGCGTCGCCGACTTTGATGTTGTGCTGCTGATTGATCTCACTGGCTCAGTACGCTGCGCGATGGCTTCGAGTGACAGCTCGGTGATCCGGTCGCTTAATGCCGACTTCGTTCGCAAGGGCATCGTCGCGAGCAGTGATGGAGACGACGGTCCTGCAGGGAAGAGCGGGCTGGATCCCAAGATCCGGCAGCTCGTGGAGACGCTAAAGGGCTCGTGTAAGGCCAGCGGTACGCGAGACCTGTCCGAAATCACGTCGGCGATCCAGATCTGGAAGGAGCGGTCGCTCCACCACACGCTACAGACGCTGGACCAGGCCGACAAAGAGGCATTGGGGAGAGGCATGCAAGCTGGCCACGAGCGCCATATCCAAGCCATTGAACTCCACGAGAAAGCGGGACGAGAGGTGAAAGAATCGATCTTACGGGTCGTCGACGGCATCGTGGGCTCCGTTATTCGAGACATTGACAGCTTTACGGTCAAGCTGGCTTCGATTATCCGAGAGATGGTGAAGCCTGAGTTGGAAGAAGAGCTGGCGAAAGAGCGAAAAATCACAGAGCGATTGATTCTTGAGCGACAGCGACTGATGCAAGACCAGCTTTCACTTGAAAAGACCAACATGCAGCTCGCGCAGCGCGTCCAGGCACTGGAAGACGCCCCCGACGGCGGCGGAGATGCGATTTTGTGCCGTAAATTACGCCAACAAGTCACGCAGTTCACGCAGAAGCAGCGTGAAATGGACGCCAAAATGGTCCAAATGGAGAGCGAACACGAGAAATGGCGGTACGAGATGGTGAAGATGCAGACAGAGATGGAAATGCAGTACAAGACGCTGGCGATGACGCGAGCCATGCATGATAAGGAGACGAAGCAGCTCGTGGATCTCATTCACGCCAAGTCGGACGAGTTTGACCAAGTCAAACGAGCCACAGCAACGGCAATCGGCTCCAGAGGACTTTCTCAGGAAAGAAGCCCAACGCGGCAGAGTCTCACGGTGCGTGATACCCACTCAGGACGCGATATCTGCTACCTGATCCCACAGAAACCGGGAAAAGGCTTGACTTCGAAGACTGCACGGCCCGTGTTAGCGACGATTCCTTCCCCAGTTTCTCCAGTGAAGTCTTCGCGACCGCAGTCAGGGATTTCGTCACCATCGCCCAACAAAAAGCGCTCAGTTTCAGTCCCAGTGCACTCGCACAACAACAACGCTAGCGAAGTACTCAGCTCACTCGTGGTGGATGCGACTCAGTCACCAATGCCAAGCCCAAGCGGCAAAGTCCACCGTCCATTTACCAGTTAAAAGCGATGTGTTTTCATCTGCTCGTCTCCGTTGTCTGGTCTTGGACGAGTGGCATCTGCGTATTCTTCTGGACTGACCCTCTTCGATCCTGGAAGAAGGTCGCTCTGAGGCGTTCTTCGATCGGCATTGTCGCTGGCCGTCCACCGCCTTCACTTCCGTCCGAATACGCGTTGAAATTCATGCTGTTCTTGCGTCGCAATGGCGCGAGGCTCCGGCTGAGTGGCTGCGAAGGCTTCGTTCCGTTTGGATCGACTTGGCCCAAGCCGCCTCGCTGTCGTGGGGGCATCGGCGAAGTCGCGATCGCTCGTCTCCCCATTGCGTTCTTTGCAAACGCCAACTGCCGCTCCCTGTCCCGCTGCAAGTCGATCCATTTGTCATGGCGAGTGGTCGCGAATGCGTTCAACGTGCTCACAAACTCCTCTTGGAACTGGTCCGACGCGATGATTGGCGTCCTGAGACCGTGAGTCAAGTACTGATTCTCAACAAGCTGCTGTTTCCGCTGGCGCTGCTGGGACTTCTTGTGCTCTCGTTGCCTCATTTGGTCGGCATACTCACGCGCAGCCATCGAAAACTGCGCCTTCTTCTTCGTATTCAGCACAGGCCCTTGCGGTTCTCCGTCCGCTACGTCTTCAGGTGACGACGCAAGTGACACCAGTGTCGCTGGTGTCGTTTTGGGTCGCGTCGTTGCTGCAGCATCAGCTGCTGGTGCGGTTGTGATACCTTCTCGTCTCGCCAAGACTCGCGCTGCTCGCTTCAGCACACGCTGCTCTCGCTCCTTGCCGTAAATGTACTCTCCCAGCTCTACGCGTAGCGTCATGAGCTCTTGCTCAGCTGCGTGGAGACGCTCCGTGACCAGCAGCAACTCGCCCAGTGCTGCAGTGTGTTGTGTCTGCAGCTTCTCCTTCTCGCCTAACGTGAAATTTCGCTTGGAATCGGCGATCGACGCCGCGATCTCCGCTTGCTGCCACATTTGCGTGAGCTCGTTCTGCTTTTTCACACTTTGCTGCATGGATTCGAGGACTTCATCGCGGTGGGCGAACGCCGCCTGGAGCTCACGTTGGGCTTCGTCTCTCAAACAATCCGATCGCGCCTTTTCCACGGCCGTGGCTCGAAACCTCTCGGTCATTTCTGCTAACTGGGTCAGCAGATCCAGTTTGTCTTGAGCCAGAGAATCTCGCTGCTGCTGAGCTTCCCGGAGCTGCTGCTGTGTCGTGAGATGGGCGCCTTTCTCCTCTTCGTTGCGCTTGTGGAGACCGTGGAACTCGTCCAGAAGCTGGTCATATTGTCGTTTCTTGTCTTGTAGCTGCGTTGTGAGCTGTGCGTTCTGGAGCTTCAAGTCCTCGACGCGGATCTGGAGCTGGCCCATCTTCTCCTCCCACACACTGCGTCCTCCTCGCAGTCGGATGATCTCAGCGACGGACGAGTGGCCCCAGTGGGTCGCGAGATCCAACGCCGTGCACCCCGCTGCGTTCTTCGTCTTCATACTCGCTCCAGCGTTGAGCAGCACCTTCACAAGAGGCATTCGTCCCCAGAAGCTCGCAAGATGCAGCAGCGTTTGGCCGCCGGCGTCAAAGTGGTCCACGTCGACGCCTTCTTCGCCCAGCAGCTCCTGAAAGCGGTCCGCATTGTTGTCAAAGATCGCGTCTCGCAGTAAGTCATAGTGACTTTCTGGTACAGGTGGGGCCATGGCAGACTAGCCCATGGGCGAGCTGTGGAAACGATGCCGTCCTGCAGCATCTTGCATCTCATCTCTGGGGATCCGGTCTCCGATAAGACTTGGGCGTATTATTAGCCAATCATATGACTAAATGAAGATTAATCCAGCCAATGGAATCGCTTTATTTGGGAAAGGCCGCCTCCGAAAATAGCCCCCCTCTTTCCGGACTCGACCCAACTGTCAAACCCGCCGTCCGTACTCGAATCGCAACGGAACGGGACTCACAGCAAGCTCTCTAGAAAGACTCACGCGAGGCGTCTTCCGCCACGGGCCTGCCGTTAGTTTGTGCGGTTTCTGCTTGCCGCTCCTGGTGTTGAACATGATGGATGAAGACAGCGACAACGTCGTCGACGGCTTCGCGAACCGGCTCAAATTCGAGTTTGAAGAGCGCGGCTCCAACGGCGATGAGCTGGACGGCGACCAGGATTGGTTCGTGAACGACGAGCGCTCGCCGTCGCCGACAAAGAGCGACCGAGGCGTCCGCGATAGCAGCAACGCCAGTGCTGCGGTCTCCACAGGCGCCGCCGGCACGAGCTCGCCCACGAAAGGCACGCCTTCCAAGACCACAACCGGAAAGGACGCCTCAGCAGCGAAGGCGCTTGCCAAAGCCGGGCCTCCGATGAAAAAATCCAACAGCGCGCCGACTGTGAACTCGGACGTGGGCGACGACTACGCCTACGGCGGCTGCAAGACGTCGTTTCTGCATTACTACCCACCGGTGATGGGCATTCTCGTGATGGAACTCGGCACCAGTGACGAAGCCGCGAGCGAGAAGCGGTACGGCACCAAGTACCTCAAGTTCTACCTGCCGCAAGTGCACGATTCGCAGACCGAGTTCTGCTTGTACGCGCGCAAGCGGGTCAACAAGAGCAAGTACCGCTTCAGTTTGAACGAGTACGCGACCACCAAGTGGAACAGCAACCCGTTCTACAGCGGCAAAGTGACGATGGCG
The DNA here is from genome assembly GCA_023337875.1 of Pythium apleroticum. NCBI lineage: Eukaryota > Oomycota > Peronosporomycetes > Pythiales > Pythiaceae > Pythium > Pythium apleroticum. The sequence goes on along the minus strand of JAADXN010000936.1, from coordinate 1,662 downwards.
ACGGCCGGCCAGAGCCGCAAGTTCAAGCTCGCTGTTCCAAAGAACGCAGCGCGCGTGCAGTTCGACATCGACCAAGAAGCCCGCAAGCAGGAGCTGATCGTGCGCTTGAACACGCAGAGCAAAGGCTTCAACCTGTTTCGAGGCCGCGCTTCGTCGGAGGATTCGGGCACCGAGTTCCGGTCGCTGGTACAGAAGTTCATCAATCCTGTGGTGGATGTGCGTTGCCCGCGGACCAACGACACACTGCTCAAGCTCGAGAAAGAAGGCGTACGTTTCGCCAATGATCATGCGCCTTTCTCACTGATGCAAGCTAACTGTTTGTGTGTGGATCAGGACGTTGGCTACGAGAAGTATATCATTACCTACGCGCGCCCGCTCTCGCTGTTTGTCAGGTACGCCAACAGTCCCCCTGAAGGCTGCTGATGCTCTGGTGCTAACACGGAGACTGCTCTTCTGTATAGCTGCTGCATCGCCGTCGGCATGGAAGCCCATCTTCTCGATTGATCCGCGATAGACAGCCATCCTACCACGTTCTCCAACTACCCTTATACACAAAACGTCACAATCCATCCATTCGAGTCATGCCCTCATCAAATCTATTGGAGCTGTTTTAAATCGCACAACACTCGCTCTTCGCAGCGGCAGTCGGGGGACGCGCTGCCTGGTCTAGCGTCAACGCGCCACTCGTCATCGCACGCTGTCCAAACGGGGCTGGCGGAGGCTGCTGCTTCTTGAGCGGAGACGGAAGCTGCTGCTGCTGGATGTCGAAATTCCGCAGAATCGACGCCGCTGTGTGGGAGAAAACCTGAATAGCCATCGCAATAAATGAGGAACTAGCTCACAACACTGGTGCATGCATGCACACGGCCGTACCTGCTCAACGTTTGCCGCTGTCTTCGCAGAAGCCTCGATGAAGTAGAGTCCGTTAGCCTTGGCCCACGCGCGTCCTTCTGCCTCTGTCACTTGGCGATCTCTTCACACCAAATCCAAGCATCAGCTCCAGTCTCATTGGATTGACCGGACTCGACGTACCGCTCGGCGATGTCGCTCTTCATGCCGACGACCATGACTTCGATGTTCTCGTTCTGGCAGTTCTGGTTGCACTCTTGGAGCCACCGCCCCAAGTGCAGGAAGCTGTCTCGACGGCCGATGTCGTACACCAGCAGCGCGCCATCGGCACCGCGGTAGTACGACCGTGTGATGGACAGGAAGGTCTCCTGGCCGGCCGTGTCCCAGATCTCCAGCTTCACTTTGCGGCCGTCAATGTCGATGAGCTTGGCGCCAAACTCGACGCCGATTGTGAGGTCGTGGACTGGCTGGAAGTGCTGCTCTGTGAACTGCAGCAGCAGCGACGACTTGCCGACTTCCGAGTCGCCGATGATGATGTACTTGAGCGTCACGAAGACCATGGTTTCTGCAGTGGAACAAGCGAGTCTCTGAGAGTCCTAACGTCGCTTCTGCTGCCGTTGCACGTCCTGCTGCTGAGCTTCAGGCTTCTTTTCCTGTGGAATTGGTGCCAAAATAGCGTCGTTTCGAGGCACTTGCAAGTCGGAACTTGAAGCCAATGGGTACGGTCTCACATACCGTCCCAAGGCGTCATGTGGCACACACTACTACAGTGACTTCAACGTCACTCTCTCGAGGAAGGGGGGGGGGGCCAAT